>JAQIUW010000117.1:0-11109 GCA_034697105.1 Lithobius agilis | reverse complement strand
ACCAGTACGTCGTCGTTTGATCCGGGACAAACTTCGTGGAGTTTTTGGCCGACCACAGGACGATGTTTTGTCAACAGATGTTGCAGTCCAGGGGCGGGGCGTTGGTCACTCTCGTAGACTTGGTCGCGAGGGTTCAAGGGCCATCGCACCCAGGGGGAGTGAGCTCAGCCCAGCCCCCACTCCTGCGGAGCCATACCCGTCCCCCCGGGGATTGCGGGGCTCGGGTGGGGATGCTGTTGAGCCAAAAGGGCCTCCCATTCGCCAAGATGTGAGTCAGCTCGATCTATCATGCGGAATCCAGCAGTGACGACGACAGCAGTAGCAGTGGTAGTCACACAAGGCGAAAGCGTCAGCGACAGCGTGACACAGCGGCAGTTGATGGTTGCGTCCCAGCCAAGCAGAGACGACAGTCGCCAAGGGCAGACCAGTGGGAAGCTGAGGAGTCACGAGATCACAGCGGCACGTCGAGAGACCATCATCGGCGTTCAGCTAGTCCGCATTCTCACCGTCGGAAGGACGACAGTCGCAACAAGGGCACCAAGGACGACAGTCGCGCCGTGAGCGGCAGTCGCACCAAGAGCGACAGTTGCAGCAGAGACAGTCATACACATGGGCACCGAAAAAACGACAGTCACAGCAAGGATGGTCGCAAGCATCGTTACGGCAAGCGGACATACGACAGTCGACAGAACGACGGACGCAAGCACGACAGTCATTCCGACGACGAGGACCCAGCTAGCAGCGCAAAGCAGCGTTACAGTTCTAAAAGTCCCAAGCTTGCAATTGGACACAGGCATGATCGCAGACATCGTCATGAGCCATCTGTTTCTCCAGGGTCGACTCCACAAAGTAGTCTTCGATCTTCCACACCACCAGCGAGGGTCGCTAGTAAAGTGGTGTCCAGCATGGACGTGTTGGACATTCAGTTAGAAGCGGCAAGGCAAGTTGCGGCGGAGTTGCCCATCCCATCGGATGACGAAGTCAGTCCGCCTATCGACCCGACGATGGCGTTTGCCATTAAGAAGTGTCTACAAGTCTTACCAGCAACTTATTGTCCGCCTCCACCAGCGCCACCAGAGGGTGAAGAAGACGATGGAACAGTGTTGTTCGTACTCCAATCGGAGCAGCCTAAAGAGTCAGCGCCTTTATTGGGACACGACCGAACTTTCAAAGTGGCTTTGCTGAGCACTGAGGGCCTTTTGCGTGGGACCACACACAGCTGCGTACCTTCGACAAGTTACCGGATCCAGACAGCAACATGAAAGGGGCCTATTTCACAGTGGCGCAGGCCAGAACAGGAAAGCAGTCCTTGTATCGTGTATTTCCGGAAGGCGAGTTGATTCCTTCAAAGGCGCCTTTGGACTTCGGGACGAATGTGGCAAGCAGTTCTCATTATCACATTAAGACCAAGCATCTCGATGAAACGGAAAACTTGTTACGTGCTTCGCTGAGGGCTCAGTCCTATGTAAATCATATGGTGGCAGCTTCTCAGGCTCTTGTCAAAGAAGCTTTTATCGCGGTGGCAGAACAACGGCCCGAGGTCAACGTTGGGGAATTATTGCGTCAGGCGACTGCATTAAATGCCAGGGCAGTTTGGAGCCAGCAGGATGCGACTACTTGGGAAGTGTGCGCCATGGCCAATTGTATGCTGGTGCGAAGAGATGCGTTTCTTCAAGCAGCGCATTTGCCCCCCACCAAAGAGCTAGAATTGCGAACGTCGTCGTTCCGTGCGAACACTCTTTTCGGAGGACGCCTCAAGGATTTGGCACCTGCCACTTTAAAGGTGAAACCAGCAACTAAACCGCCAGCCAGCAAAGCGAAGTCAGCAGCAGCGTTTGCCAGGCCATATGCACAACCCTACGCACGACCCTACGTACGCAGACAATCGGCGGGGCGGTTTGTGCGTCCGTACACGCAACGGTCGCAGCAGCAGCATTCACAGCAATCGTCCAAGCGTTCACCAGAGCGAAAGGATCAGTCTGGGTTTGGCCAATCCAAGAGTACATCGACCAAACGCGGGCGCGGGGGTGGCAGTCGCCGTCCCTGACGGAGTCCAGGAGGCCAGCGACGAGGAGCTCCACCACACGACACCGGTTGGAGCTCGCCTTCTTTTGTATCAGCAGGCGTGGCGGGACCTCACGTCCGATCCCTGGGTATTGGACGTTGTTACCACCGGGTACCGCATCGAGTTCCTCACGCCGCCAGTTCTGACGACACGTCTACCTCAAGTTCCACCACCATCAGAGGCAGTGTTAACAGAAGTGGCGCTGATGCTCAAGAAGGCCGCCATCGAGGAAGTCAAGGTGAGTCCATCTTTTTTCTCGGATGTGTTCATTGTGCCAAAGAAGGGGGGAAAAAACCGGTTGGTTTTCAATCTCAAGCGTTTAAACAAGCATGTTTTAGCCCCTCGTTTTCAGCTAGAGACCTTGCAGAACATCCGCGCCAGTCTCCGGCCAGGCCAATGGACATCCGTCATCGACTTAGAGGACGCCTACCTGCATGTGCCAAGTCATCCGGACAGCAGGAAGTACCTTCGGTTCGTCGTCGGCACCACAATTTACCAGTTCCGGGCGCTGCCGTTCGGACTCAACCTCGCTCCTTGGTTGTTCACCAAGATGTTGAAGCCAGTGTTGGCGTGGGCACACCAGCTCGGCATCGGCTGCCACGCATACATTGACGATTGGTTGACCCGTGTAGGTTATTAATGATTCCATTTATATGTTCTCCCATAATTGATTTTAATTCTCAGTGGAAAAATTGCCGAAGTAGGCTATGTTTAATTTAATGCGTAGTATGTAACGCCCTAGTATGTTTCCTTTAAAGTAAGTAATGTGTCCAGATTGTATATATATAGATATATATAGACACACAAGATGGCTGCCGCAACAGCAAGCAAGCTGCATGTTGTATTTGTGTAGATGTTTATTTTAGCAATAAAACTTGCTGTGGATAAATGACTGCTTGTTTGGTGAGTAGAGTAGACTATTGTTACGAGGTTTTTCACGAATACCCACAAAGGTTATGCGCCCAGAGAACGCAGACATTCTGGAACATTTTGGAGAAGTGAACCTCGATATAACGAACTGCATGTGCGTTCGCGAATGTTCGCCAGCAACACGAGGCCCAAGTCGGACCCAGACGATGATGTTTGGGCATTGTATCGAGTGTGCTTGGGATTATAACCATCCAGTACGGCCTGTTGCATTGTGGCTTGCAGGTTTTAAACGTTTTTCGGGTGCCAAACAGGTGGAAACAGCGACGAACCCCGATACAACGAAGTATGCTTATCGAGAGGTGGAATGAGTCGGACATTATTCTAAGGACTGGACTTTCTGTAATGTGCGTTTGTGATTTATGCATCAACAGAGTTTTAAGGTATTGGTGAACATAGTATCGTGGTTTACTTTAGCTTGGAACTGAGTTGTAATAACATGGAGCAAACAACGACGGCTTCATTTCAGAATGTTGCAATAGCAAAATTGACTGCCGAAAATTACGAGTCATGGAAAACGAACTGTTGTTATATATTGTTAGAGAAAGGTTTATTCGGATTTGTGGATGAGACCGAACCCCAACTAGATCCAAGTGCAACTGCAAAAGACATGCGAAATAGGAGGCTTAGGAGTGAGAAGGCTCATGCTCTGATTTGCTTATCCATTTCGACGCCATTGCAAGATATTGTTGTTAACTCCACGTCAGCCAAAGAAGCCTGGGATTTGTTGAAGAATGTTTTCCAGCCAACATCACGAGCGCGTGAAGCTAAACTCCGGCGTGAGTTTTTAGCATTGAAGTGGGATGAATCCGAAGAAATGGCGGTTTTCCTTTCAAAAGTGGATCAAAAGGCACAGCAACTCAAAGACGTTGGTGCGGATGTCAGTGAAAAGGAATTGGCCTACCAATATCTTGACTTTTTGCCGGATACTTACGAGCATACAGCTCAGGCAATTTATCATTGGGAAGATGCAAAGTTCACACCCATTAATGTACGAGAACAGCTTCTCGCCGAATACAGCAGGCAAAAGACGAAAGGAAGTGAAGCGGAGAAGGTGAAGTCCTACGCATCCTACCAAAAACAATTTACTGGGGACCGACCGTCATCCACAAAGAACAGAAGACAAAAGTGGATGAAGATGAGCTCAAGTGGGTGCCCAAGTCCTATAGACTACACTTGTTTTGAATGCGGGGAGAAGGAGGGACACTTCCGGAGAGAATGCCCCTACACCAGTAAGACAACAAAGAAACCCATGGTCACTTCGACAGACGGAAACCGTGGTCGAGGAAAAAGCCTTGGCAGAGGAGGTAGTCGTGGCGCGTTCTCTAAGCAAAGAGACGCCAGTTTCGCAGAGCATGGAGCGTTTTGGAGCACGAAAAATGTAAATGGTGATATACGTTCACATTACCCAGTTCCATGTAATGAATGTCAACTGGCAGAAGGTAGGTGCAGAAACTCTAAAACTGACTGGTTTGTAGATTCTGGTGCTACAGACCATATATCCTATCGTAAAGATTTATTTGTAACTTTAAAGCCAGTGGATCATATAAAAGTCACATTAGGTGAAGGTACTTCTAAGGTAGAAGGAATAGGCACTGTACTTCTCGAAGTAAATGTGAAAGGTGCACGGAACTGTATTGAACTAAAAGAAGTGCTATACATTCCAAAATTTACCAAGAATCTTATAAGCTTAGGTAGAATCGACAAAGCTAACTATAACATAAGTGTGAGTAATGGTCAAATGCTGGTGTATAAAAAGTCACCTGAAAAATGCTTGTTTAAAGCTAAAAGTGTGAATAAGTTATATTATGTGTCAGATGTTGTTGGCCCAGAGGGCGTACGCAGCTCATATAACTTTAATAACAATAATCAACATCATTCTGTCTATGCACAAAGGCCTAAGACTAATAGTGATAAGGTACAAACAAAACACGGGTATGTTAGTAAGGTAAACGCCTACTTATGGCATACTAGATTTGCACACATGCATTATAAAGGTTTGCAGAATATGCAACAATGTAAAAATGTATATGGGATAGACGGTAAATTGGTAACCCCCAATGTAAAGTGTGAAACTTGTGAAATTGCAAAATCAAAACGTGCAAGTTTTCATGGTTTTGATAAAGTTAGGAGTAGTAGACCTTTGGAATTGTTGCATATGGATTTATGGGGCAAGTCCAAAAATAAAACCTTAGGTGGTAAACAATACATCTACTCAATAGTCGACGACTATACAAGATACACATGGGTGTTCTTGTTATCAAATAAATCACAAGTATTTGAAACGTTTCGTCATTTCCACTTAAATGTTGAAAGGGAGTTAAATCGCAGGATTGGTAAAATTAGATCCAACAATGGGATGGAATTTTGCAATGAAAAATTTGAAGAATACATAACTGTACAAGGTATCGGTTTTGAACGCACTAATGCGTATTCCCCCGAAATGAACGGGACTGCTGAACGCTGGAATAGAACAATGACTGATAACATACGGTCAGTGTTCATAGATACCGGATTACCTAAATATTTATGGGGCGAATTAGCTATGACTATCACATATTTGAGGAATCGATTTCCTCATGCCCGCATAAACGGACAGATTCCTTATTGCATGCTTTATGATAGAGGATTGTCAATTAGACATTTACGAAAGCTAGGGTCTATAGCCTACGTGCATATTCCTAAAAGGAATAGGGACAAATTTGCAGCCAGAGCATGGCAGGGTGTACTTGTAGGTTATGCCATAAATACACGTGGTTATAGGATCTGGGATCCTGTTAGTAATTCCGTCACAGAATCAAAACATGTAACAATAGATGAAAATAAATTGTGGAATGCAGATGTTAAAGTATTAAATGAGCATGCAAAGCAGGAATTTTACAGAGGTGGTACTGAAGAGACTGCTGAAAGTGATGATGATTCAGTCTGTATAATACCAAATCAAAGTGTAGATAAATCACCTAGTCACAGTCCGAGCATAAGTCCGAAATCTAGCATGATCAATATTCCAGGAGCTGTAGCAGCTTTTCTAAAGAGAAGTCCTCCTAAAGGAGGTCCTGTTCCCCCTGTAATTCCTAGTACAAGTGGTGTTACTAGCAGTAGTGTTAAAACTGTAACAAGTAGGCCTACTAAAAATATAGATTTCACTACATGGACGCGGACTCAAGTAACCCGTAAGTCGGGAAAAAGCAAAGGTCTTATGGACGTGTATTATTTTTCACCGGAAGGAAAAAAATTCAGAAGTGTTAAAGAGGTGAGGCAATATTGTATTGATAACCATATACTTTTTAAGCCCATGTTTAATTTTAAGAAAGAGTATGATCCTGCAGTAGTAAAGGATGGGTCAGACACTAGTGATGACGAAGGCTCACATGAAGCACAATTTTGTGTTCGGGAACCTAACAATTTTGAGGAGGCTATGTGTAGCCCTGAGTCAGGTATGTGGTACTCAGCTATGCAGGATGAAATACACTCTTTCAAAGATAGAGAGGTATTTGAAGAAGTTGAAAAACCTAAATCAACTAAAGTTTTAGGATCCAAGTGGATTTATAAAGTAAAGAAAGACAAAAGAGGAAACATTAAGAGGTTTCGTTCTAGACTGGTTGCTCAGGGGTTTAAACAAACCTCTGGCATTGATTACGACGAAATATTTTCGCCAGTGTGTTCATATGTACTAGTTAGATTTCTATTTGTAGTACTTGTTGTCATTTTTGGTTGGATACATCTACATATGGATGTCAAAAACGCTTTCTTGTATGGAGAGTTAGATGAGCCAACGTATTTGCATATACCGAAAGGTTTTAAAACAAAACATAACTCGGGAAAGGTTTGGTTGTTAAAAAAAGCACTATATGGGTTACACCAGAGTTCAAGACAATGGTACGCCAAACTGGATCATACATTGATAAACCTAGGGTTTTCAAAGATACTTGGTTTTAATTGTGTATATGCCTTAGGGAGAGAGGCAATAATTATAGTTTATGTAGATGATCTTTTGTTGTTTACAAAAGATGAGTCCACCCAACAAAAAGTTGTAAAAATGCTTACAGAAATGTTTGATATTGTGGTTCTAGGACCAATATCAGTGTTCTTGGGTGTAGAGTTTGAAGAAAAAGGTAATATATTCTTAATGCATCAAAGGGGATTTATTTCTAAACTAGTAGAAAAATTTGGCATTAATAAGACTGCCCAAATTCAAAATCCCACTCCCGTTCCAGTAGGTACGGTCTTGGAGTATAGTGGAAAAGGGGAGCTTAACTTCCCATATAGATCTCTGATTGGATCGTTATTATATCTGGCGAGTAGGACTCGACCAGATATCCTATTCTCAGTCATTATATTATCACAATATAATAACTCATACACTCAACAACACATAAAATTACTCCTTGGGGTGTTGAGATATGTGGAAATGACTAAACACTATGGTATTGATTTGAATGATGTAAACTCAAATACCCTTTGTGCATATTCTGATGCATCTTGGGGCCTTGATCGGGAGTCGAGAAAAGGTTTTAATGGGTACATCATAATGATGGGTGGAGTTCCCATTAGTTGGGGTTGCAAAAAGTAATCCGCAATTGCACTCAGTAGTATGGAAGCGGAATATATGGGACTAGTGTTTGTGGTCAAGGAGCTGCATTGGTTAAGTGACATGTTTAAAATTAGTATGTTGTCTCCACTGCAGCAAATACCAATCATCTATTCTGACTCGCAATCCGCTGCACACTTTACCAAAAATGAAGTGGAAAACCATAGGTCGAAACACATTGACATAAAGTTCCATTTCATAAGGGACTGGTTAAAGAACAATTATTTTACTTTGGAATATGTATCAACAAAAGTGAATATAGCAGATATGCTGACAAAGTGGTTGTCAGGACCCCGATTAAAGTTGTTATGTAGTGCATTATTTAAGAATGATGCACACTGAATATAATCTGTTGCATTGTAATATGATTTTGTGATAAGTTTTTGGGAGTTGCAATTAATGTGAGAAAGGGGGGAATGTGTAGGTTATTAATGATTCCATTTATATGTTCTCCCATAATTGATTTTAATTCTCGGTGGCAAATTGCCGTAGTAGGCTATGTTTAATTTAATGCGTAGTATGTAACGCCCTAGTATGTTTTCCTTAAAAGAAAGTATTGAGTCTAGATTGTAGATATATAGACATATATAGACACACAAGAGTGTCCAGATTGTATATATATAGATATATATTTTTTTTCACATGATGGCTGCCGCAACAGCAAGCAAGCTGCATGCTGTTCTTATGTGGATGTTTTCTTTTGCTTTACCAGCAATAAAACTTGTTGTGGATATATGACTGCTTGTTTGGTGAGTAGAGTAAACTATTGTTACGAGGTATTTCACGAATTTCAACAAGCGCCAGCATCAGCTAGGCTCCAGCGCCAGCGAGATGGGGCGCCAGCATCATGTCAGCGCCAGAGCCAAGGAAGTTGAGCGCCAGCAGCGGACCAGCATCAAGGAGATTGAGCCCAGCAGCGAACCAGCGCCAAGGAGGTTGAATGCCAAGCATGGTACCAGCACCAGCGCTAAGGGAATGAAGGATCAGCAGTACACCAGCGCCAGCAAAGGTCAGCGCCAGCACCGTGATAGCGTAGGTGTGCAGAAAGACCAGCATCAGAGCCAGCCTAGTACTAAGTAGCACCCTTTGGCCGTGGCGGCAGAAGGGTATCACAGATCGCGCCACTCTAGGAAGAGGGCTCAAATTCCGTCGCCGGTGAGGCAATCTCCATCATCGGATAGTTCGGGTGCGCAGATGGGAAACGCAGCCGGAACTGTTCATCATCGGCAGAATTGACACGACACAGGCTTAGTCGAGAGGAAGCATCTCACCCACCTCACGGACTCAATATTCACACACGAGAGTACTCTGTCATGGCGGGAGATCCGGACGACGGATTTCTGGCCGGAAGATTGAGATTCGGTGTTGGCCTATAGGAGAGAGAGCCAAGAACGGCACGGCAACACCAATCATGTGAAAGAAGCCGCAGGAAGAGATGAGCTGGGGGCCGACAGGATGTGGTCTGAAGACGAAGCGCAGGAGACTGACCAGACGTATATGCGATTTGATCATGCTATGATGTGTTGCCGGCCAGCTTTTGTCCGCCGCCTCCACAGGAACGGCAGGTGGAAGAAGAAGATTTTGATACGCCGTTTTTGGGGAAACCGCTAGCAAAAGCAGAGGTGCTGCTGTTGGGACATTTGAGGCATCTGAAAGCAGGCTTGTTGGCGGCGAATGGTGCGTTCAGAGGCGACCACACCCGCTTGAAGTCGTTTGAGTTGCGGCGGCAGGATGCCGATGCGAATTTGAAGAGCTCGTTCCTAATGCTTTCCCATCCAGGCACAGGACGACTGGGATAATACAAGGCGCCCGAATCTCCATCTGCATAGTAGTTGGTGCCGTCGCGGTACCTACATGATTTCGGCACCAACGTACCTCAGCCATCGCATGTACATGTCCGCCTCAAACAGTTTGAGGACAATGAGAACTTGGTCCGGGCATCTCTGCGCGCCAAGTCACATGCAGAGTTTTTGACGGCAGTAGCCGGAACGTTAGTCGACCTGACGATTTGAGGGTTTAAAAGTCAAGGACATCCAGGATTTGACGTCATATACCATTTGCGGCGGTCCCTTAACCTCAGTGTCCGAGCGTCGCTGGTGCAATGAGATGCCGCAGCGTGCGGAGTACAGGCGATGCCAAGTTCTATGTTACATCGGAGATATGTGTTCCTCCAAGGGGCGAAGCTGCCACCAACAGCAGAGTTGGACCTTAGAATAACATCATTCATGAAACGCACTTTGTTTGTAGGCTGGCTTAAAGAGGTTGCTCCTTCTACTTTGAAGCCATGTTACACTCCGAAGCCACCACCAGTGTTTTCGGCGGCCCAGTCACGACCTTTTCAACCAGCCAGAGCGTACTCAAGACCATATAACCGCTCGCAATCCGCGTCACGTTTTGTGCGACCGTACACCAGACCGGTTTTCCAGCAGAACCAGCGTAACCGCAATGTCGGACGCAATTTTCAAGCGCCCGCAGGTCAAAGTAGTCGTTTTACACCGCAAACTGCCAAGTGCACATCAGGCGGCCAAGGAGGTGGACGGCGTCCCTGATGTGACGGAGGGTGTCTCCGAGCTACGGCCTCAGCACCAAATAGCCATACTAAAATTTGTATACTGTAAAATTACCGGCTTGTTCATAACTCCCCACTGTTGTCGTAACTTTAAAGGGGATGATACTGAGAATGACCTCGTTCTGGTACTAGAAGACAGAAAAGCTTGACTTTCGTTTTCGAAGCAGTAGTATGTCGTCATGAGAGCTAATTTTACCATTACGAAATGCAATTTTGAAATTGTACAGTGAGTATTTTTACAGTATAAACATTCATTTTAGTGCTGGCTAAAATTAGCATTTTTTTTGTATAGCTTACTGTTAGTTGGATTCTACCAAGATTGTTTTTTAAATCTTTTTTTTTTTTAGTTCAGCAAATGCCAAAAAATGGGAAGTGGAACTTCAAACATTGAAGAATAATAATGCACGTCTTACAAGTGCGCTTCAAGAAAGCACTTCTAATGTTGAAGAATGGAAAAGACAACTGCAAGCATACAAAGATGAAAACAACAGATTGAAAATAAAGGTAACTACTTTAACCCTTTAGATACCAGATCAAAATCAACAAAAAAAAATTAAGTCGGAAATAAGGGATACAAGCTTCAAGAGAATTCCTTGTAGCAGCCCAGTGGTTACAGATATCAGCCAGCAAAAGCAAGAGGATGGGCTGCCAAGCCTTCAAAAAAACAATTTAGATAACCGTAAATGCTGGCGAAAATGTCCGTTTAGCTAAAAAGAGAATATTCCCCGTATAGTGGGTCTAGCGGAAGCCTATCACATCATTACTTAGTAATGTTAGTGGACTTAAATTTCAAAACAAGCTTGAATGCAAGCTTTGCTTTTGCATAGTCACAAATAAGCAGAACTAGGGTATGGGAGCATATGTTTACTTGCATAGGCAGTGTACCGTATTTTCCGGCCTATAATGCGCGCATTATGTGTTGAAAAAAGTCATTTAAAAGACGTGTGCGCATTATAC
>JAQIUW010000116.1:0-11121 GCA_034697105.1 Lithobius agilis | reverse complement strand
GCTAACAATTAACAAGTGATTGTTGAACTAAAGCTAAAATGTGGTACTGCCGTCTTCTGTGCGGAAACTTCGTTTCAGAGGTCCCGGGGCAAAAAATTGGTTGCTCCTGGAACCAGCTTGCACGTCGAAGGGTTCGATGCTATCAGCTCTGTAACTAATTGCAACTAATAAGCAGCATACAATAAGATATTTATAGTTTCTGTAGGCCTACCTTGGCTCTGTTCTGGTCAGAACGCTTTAGGGTTTCCTTTAAGCGTAACATTTTTCCAGTATTTTGCTACAGCATTAAAAATTGACGCAACTACTGTAGGACCTTGTACCCTGTCTGCAGTAATCGAGGTCTTAGTAGATATTAACATATATTACTGCTAATAAGATGTTGATCAAAGCACTTTTAATACATGAAACACTTCGTAGACCATCATAATATTTATTTTTGTGTTTTTGTTGTATCTCTTCAGCCTGGTGAATCTTGGCAGGATGGATTTTGTGAAACATGCAGATGTACAGGAAAGCGAAGAGGTCACTATAAAGAATTTTGCCAAGGTTTTATGTGTCCCCCACCGCCCGATGCAAAGGTAACCTATTCTTCAATAGTTTGTTGCGTATTAAATACATATTTCATTGTAATACTTATTCTAAAATGTATTCAGATTATTCTTATTTACTACAAAGTTCTATTTGCACTTCATTTTTCAAAACATTTTTAATGTATACAGGATTACCATACAGAAATGGAAAATGTACCAAATGAATGCTGTTACAAGTACAAACGAATTTTCTGCCGCGATGGAGAAAAGAACTATACGGTAAATTTTTACATATTGACCATTTTTGTTTTATATTATTTTTTAGAATAAGCTATTGTATGTTTATTGCCATTGTTATTATTGTAATTAGTACAAAACCAGAAAATAATGCACAAGTAGCCTACACACATACTTTTTCACAGAAAATTTGTTGTTAGTTCCGTGACATTTTATAAGAAAATTGGGCAATTCTACTGTCCTTTTAACAAATTTCACGGAATAATGAAAAGTCATTTAGTGCATTGGTGTTTTAAAATTTATAAAAGCTGTATAACATTTCCCTTGTGACTTTGTGCAAAGGGACATAAAAATATTTTTTTTATTTCACAGTCATAAGAATCGCTTAGTTTCTCCGCACATGTATACGTAAATAAATGCAAAGTATTCTGTGATTATTTTTTCTCCATTACAATCATACATTAATTACATTGGGGTAACATTTAAAATTAAATACTGCTTCTATATGCTAGTGATAAAGAGATAATAATTAATGAAAGAACACTGCAAAGAAGTGTCCAACCACTCTCACATCATACAACAAATTACAAACCCAAGAAAGCAGAGAAAAACAACTTGGCTCCACTGGGATTCGAACCCGGACCTCCTGCGTACCATGCAGTTGCTCTAACAAATTGAGCTATGGGGAGCGAATCTTTTAAGCTTTGCAATTAGAATAATAACACAATAAACCTGGTAACGTGATAATAATTAATGAAAGAACACTGCAAAGAAGTGTCCAACCACGTGCACATCTTACGACAAATTATAATCCCGAATCCCGGTGGAGCCAAGTTGCTTTTCTCTGCTTTCTTGGGTTTATAATTTGGTGAATGATGTGCACGTGGTTCTATACTTCTTTGCAGTGTTCTTTCATTAATTAATATCACGTTACCAGGTTTATTGTGTTATTATTCTAATTGCAAAGCTTCAGTGTATCTTGTTTACTGTGGAGGGCAGAGAGTTGGCTGTCACGCAGTGCCCCAAGAATAGTAACGAACAACAACCTGTCTTTGCTAGGCATTCGTACCCCATAGCTCAATTGGTTAGAGTGACTGCATGGTACGCAGGAGGTCCGGGTTTGAATCCTGGTGGAGCCAAGTTGTTTTTCTCTGCTTTCTTGGGTTTATAATTTGTTGTACGATATGCGCATGGTCGGGCACTTACTTGCAGCGTTCTTTCATTAATTATTATCACTTTACCACGTTTATTGTGTGATAAAAGCACATTTTGGAAAATCACCATTGTCGAAGAACATTTTGTTTAAACGAAAAGTAATGTTATTATACAGTCTTGTTTTTCAAATGTGATGGATTGCTTTGTTCAACTATATCATGAGCCATCAAAGAATCGATTTCTAGTAGTATTGGCACTCCCTTCAAAGCAAACATTTGTCAAATACGTAATATTAAAACATATCTGAATTTATTCAACACATTTTAACTTGGAACATTATTTTTATGTCAAAGTTTTACAAGTTCCAATTAAAAAAATGACTATGACCAATCTAATAACACTTAACGTGCCAAGTCGCATTTGGGCGATCAAAAAAGTGAGCAAAAGGGCCAGGAACTCCAGAGTCCCAAAAAAAGCTGCGTGCACAGCCAACAATGGCTCCCCCAGCAACAATAAAGCCTTCCGTTAAGAATCTGGCTTGGGCAAGGCGTAGTGGCCAACTGGTAGGGCGGGGGACTGCAAAGAAGTTGGCCCGGGTTTGCCTCCAGTCTGAGTAAGCCTCGTTTCTTTTGGAGATAGTCCTAAATTGCAAATACCCTTGGCATGGTAAGGGTGAAAATACTTGGTATTTCTATTTCTGCACTTCTGTTTGGTTTTCCAGTACATTTTGCTTCTAGCACAAGTTATAATGGGCCAATATTAATCCTCATTAATATTTTTATTATTATTAAAAGATTGGACAGCAGTGGCATCCCGCAAAATTTGATGTTTGCAAGAAAATGCAATGCATTAGTGACTCCGATGGAAATGCAGAGAAGATGGAAGTTCAAGTGACGTGTCAAGTCAAATGCAAGCCTGTACGTAAATACACTACCACCTAATTCATGTTCTATGTTTTAACTACTACAAGAAGCTTGAGTGAAAACTGTGTCAAGCAAAATTCATTGGTTTTTTTTTTACACATTAACAATTTTCAATCACCATTGTGAAATGTGTAAACAGACAGTACTTTTATGAACTGCAAGCAAATTGCCAGTTTTCTTGCTTATATGCAGGAACATGTAGTTTGCGCAATTATAAATTAATTATTAGTTATTATTGTTTAATTTTTAGTTTGGGTATTGAAATTATTGTTTAAGTGGGGGTAAAGGATCTCTGACAGTAGAGAAATATGTTCCTGCATTTTAATAGTAATAGAGTATTAGGGTTTAATGGGTGCGTCAACAGCTTAGGTTATTCGCGCCCTACACAAACATCAAAACACTAAACCTAGAGACGTGTTTAACTTAGGTCAATGGAAATTACGAGTGAAATTAAGAAGAAACAGTGATGAGCAGTAAAGATGATGATGGTGTAAAAAGCCAAAAGGCAAACAAAGCAGTATAAAGCGTGATAATTAAAACGAAAACCTGAGGTCCTTCCGTACCTGCTCAGCACAATAATTGCTTAGTTACTGAGCAAGTGCAAGACCGCCAGGAGACCACAGCGAACACATGCCAATTGACGAACGGGACAGTTGACCAAAATGTGCTGAACAGTCAGTGTTTCATTACAATTAGTACAAACTGGGTGTGGTTCAGCCTGCAATTAAAAAAAAACAATTGGTGAGATATGTGTGGCCAATTCTTAAACGTTGATGACCACCTCTTCCATGAGATTAGTTCAGGAGGAGGACTGCCATTTCCCAGGTATCCAGCATCATAAGTGATGTAATTAAATGCGGCCCAGAGGTGATAGATCGTTACAGTGCTGTGATAGGTGCCTCGGATTTATTTAGTTGCTAGTAAATAACGGGCAATGCAGAGCCGTTGTCAATGGAAAATTTGTTTATTGACTTTCACCTTCGGCCACACGGACGAAAGTCATTCACTGTTTTTACATGAGGTACATCGTATTCTTTTGTACAGCTGTCATGGGTCGACGAAAGGAAAATTCACGATGCTTTTCTGAAGCTAACGGACTAAACTAACATCGCACGTTTCGACCGAAAACTCAAGCTGAATGAATGTTGGTAAAAAGCATATCAAAATAACTCAGTGAAAAAGCATAAAACTAACTACGCTTACTTACATTTTGTTGGTGTTGTCCAAACAAAGTTTAAATTGACAGAGTGCCTTATCAAACACATAGCTACCTAGGCAGCGAAACAACGAGAGCGCAACAGTGATCAACAAGACGTTTGCACTCTTAACAAACAGTACACTCCATGGCACGGCCGTATGCAATTCACCACAAACTCAACCACGCTGTTGTAAAATTGTTGTATGCTCCACTAACTTAACCAAGGTCAGAAGATAGATCCGTATACGTAAAACTACAACAATAAGATTACAGACTTACCTGCTGTGGTTAATAGAGGCAGGCGTTGGTCTATAGCCTGGACAATGGGATTGTATCGAGCTCAATGAATCCGTAAAAATTACATACTTGTTATGATTTAAAGTGTGTAAAATAGACTAATGAGCTGTACCAATAGCATATATTTCTGCCATATGTACAGAAAACTGAGCCGGGACACGAGTAAGCACGACCATTGGTGATGAAGGCACAACCAACCGCTTCATGAGATTTCAAGCCATCTGTATAGATATGTCTGTAATCTGCATATGTAGCCAGAAGCCCTCAAAATTTCTGGTGAATGTGATATAAAACATTAGTTGTAGTTAGGCTAATAACATACAAAGAGCATAATCGCATTAAAGCACTGGAACCTTCCAAGGGGGCAGAGGCAAGACCTCATCCAATGCACTACAATACGTGGAAAAGTAAAAGCAATTTCATCGATGGATTTTCGAAGCCGATCCAAGAAATCACCAACACCTTTGAAATGTGTTTTCGGCTGTACCAAAGACTACCTCCCTAGGCGGGTTCTCCCGGAGGGCGGAGAGCTTACTTGCATACTGTAAAGTAAGCAGATGTCTACGGAGAAGCAGAAGCAGCTCATCAGTTTTTACGTAAAGGCTGACCATCTGACTAGTCCTGAAAACTCCTGTTTCAATATGAATGCCAGCATGATGCACAATTCACAAAATTCCTGCAGTTTGTGCACAATTCAAAAAGTTTTGAAAATTACAATGTTTACAAAATTCATGATGTTTTTTGGTAACTTTATTACATTGTAAAGAGCTAATTTATGGCCACGAAAGGCAAAACGGGGTCTTTTGTACGCTAAAGTGAAAATCACACAGTTTGTCACCCCATTAGCACATTTTCCGTTGTAAAGTTCGGTGATGGCTCCCAGTACTCTGCAACCTCGTTTGCTTCTTGTTAAAGAAATGATTGTGACCTCTCGTAGAGCGAACAGTTTAATAACAGTAGCAATGAGAGATACCCAAACAGTGTCATTATAGCTGATCGAAACCCACACATGTGGTAAAACAAGCATGCCTCCGTCGATCGTATCAATGTCAAACAACGTAAATAACAAAACACAATTTTTTATCGACAAGGCAATGCTAATTTTTATTAACTGATTAGAAATATTGCTGATAATGGTTTGAAGATGAACTGTTAATAAAGGAATGGTTCAGTACATCTCGTCTCTCATCGGTATATACAAGTTTAATGGATCCTGTGCATCATGCTGGCATTCGTTTTGAAACAGGGGCTTTCAGGACTAGTGCGGTGGTCAGTCTTTATGTAGAAGCTGATAAGCTGCCACTGCTTCTCGTAGACATTTGCTCACTTTACAGTACCTAACAAAGCCCTCCAACCTCTGGGAAAACCCGGCTAGAGAGGCAGTCTTTGGTGCAGCCTGTCATGTAGATGAAAACACAGTTCGAAGTGTTGGAGATTTTTTTGCTCGCTGTCGTACATCCACCAATGAAATGGCTTTTACTCTTCCACGTATAGGGTCTTGCCACTGATCCCTTGAAGGGTTCCAATGCTTCAATGCAATTACGCACTGTGTATGTTAAAGAAGGGGACTACAACAAATGTTGTCTATCACCAGAAATTTCGAGAGCTTCTGGCTACATATGCGGATTACAGACATATCTACACAGATGGCTCAAAAGCTCCTGAAGCGGTTGCTTGTGCCTTCGTCACAAATGGCCTTGCATATGGCAGAAATATATGCAATTTGTTAAGCTTTTCAGTCTATTTTACGTATAATCCATAATAAGTGTCATTTTACTTATTCGCTGAGCTCGATGCCATCATTGTGTTGCTTCGACTCGAGCAATCCCATGGTCCAGGCTATACAGCATCGCCTGCCTCTATTAATGGCAGCAGGCAAGCCTGTAAACCTATGCTGGATACCTGGCCATGTGGGTATTGAAGGTAATGAAGTTGCTGATAGTTTAGCAAATAACTCTTTGACAGCTTCAACAATAAAGGCTTTACCGATTTTTGATAGGGATCTCTATCCAATCTTGCGTACTAAGCTTCGGGTAAAGTGGCAGGCCAGCTGGTCTATGGCAGCACCCACTAAATTTCACTCTGTCAAGGGTGAGCTTGGGAATGGCATACATCTTCCTGAACAAATCGCAGGGAGGAAATGGTCATTGCACGCTTACAATATGTCCATACAATCATGTCTCACCCATTGTTTTTTTTATTGCGGGCTGAGCCATGCCCAATTTGTACTAACTGTAATGAACCACTGACTGTTTAGCACATTTTGGTTTACTGTCCTGTTCATCAATTGGCACGTGTTCATTGTGGTCTCCCTGATGGTCTTGCTCAACAGCTAGACATTATTGTTCTGAGTAGCTGCGGAAGGAAATCAGGTTTTAAAAATTATCAAGTTTTATACCACTCTGTAACATTTTTGCCTTTTGGCTTTTTACCTTTTAACTCATCACCATCTTCATCGCCGTTTTCTCTTTCTACTCATCATCTACATTGGCTTAAGTAAAGCACCTATTTAGGCTTTTGTGTTCGAACTTGCTTCGTGGATCTTGTGTATAATAACGAGAAATTCCAGCCAACTTAACGAATAATCCACTAACATAATAAAATAGCACACCTTTAATTTTCGGGAAATACTCTTTTTCCCTTTCTCAAAAGGGACAATTTTATGGTTTAGAAAACCTTCGTCAATAACACAGCTCACCAACATAAACCACACGTAAAATTTGCCCGCCGAAATCGACGCCAGTATTGACAAACTGGCGTCGATTTCGGCAGGCAAATTGTACGTCTGTTTTATGTTGGTGAGCTGTGTAGTTGTTGACGAAGGTTTTTTTAAACTTAAAATTGTTTCTTTTGGGAAAGGGAAAAAGAGTATTAGCCGAAAATTAAAGGTGTGCTTTTTATTATGTGAGTGGATTATTCCTTAAGTTGGCTGGAATTTCTCGTTATTAGGCTTTTGTGTGTTGGTGTTATCTGTGTAGAGCACAAATAACCTAAGCTGTTGATGCGCCCATAAAACTCTATTAGTACTTCATTTATAATAGCCAGCCGGCATGGCTACCTCGTCAATACATTAAAAATCATTGACTTTTCGTCAATACATTGACTTTTCGTGTGATGGCACGAAAATATTGACATCAGAGTAGACCAAGCAGTTTTCTGTTGTTTACTGGACTGCATTTGCTGGTTTAAAATACGTGGCTTTCAGCACTAAACGATTTAGTGTTGTGAGCCACATATTTTAAACCGGCAGCTTTAAATAAACACTGCTATTTCTACTATACTGGACTGCATTATAACAACGATCAAGGAAGCAATTGCATTCAGTGTCTATGCCTCACGCGCTCTTATGTATGGTGTGACGTGTCAGTAACATGTTCGCATTCTACGAATTGGAAACTAACAGCCACTCTCTCCTGCTTATCCAATTGGCAGACACAAGCACGTGATTGACACGTCACACCATACTTAAAGCGTGCGAGGCATAAGCAAGGCATTGTTAAAATTGATCGTTAATAAAGCAACTTAATTTTTTTTTGTCAGTGTATGTAGGGTTCAATGTGGATGTGGAATTATGAGCATTAACAATGCCACATTTGGTTGTGAGGCTTAGATCGAGTTCTTGCAACTTAAAAAATAATAATTATTGTGACGTGTTTCAAGTTAAAAATTGAAAATAAATTTATAACCAATATTTTGATATTGGCAGGTTTTGAGCAGGGGCTAGGTTTGTTAGTAGGTTAGTTTGTAGGTATGTAGTTGATTTAGAATGTTTATTGATATGTGAATGTTTAATAACGAAGTTATGTTCAGTTAGACTTGCTAGCTTAGGTCATCCTGCATACAGGTGTAGTTGGTTATAGGTAGTGTGAATGAACACCAGAGTTTATTTTTACTAATTCACTTGAATCATTAATTACCAAATCAATCTGGTTGAATTAAGTTATGTCAAAATTTGTGCATGAATAGTGAACATTGATTTTTCAAGTCACTCGTTCAATGTGTAGTGTTATAATGGCTCAGATTGTTGAATTTTACTACCAGTACTTCAGTTTTTTGGGATTGAATCGATTTTTTGCATTATTTGAAATATAATTAATTCCTAATATTACTCTATGTGCAGAACGAGAAATACATTGAGCCCCCTCCAACTGATTGCTGCGGACATTGCGAACCTGTTGCATGCATCGGAATGGACGAGAAAGTCCACCAGGTATAAAAAAAAAAAGATGGTTTAGAGTACTTAGCAAATGCAGGTAATTGATAATTTTCATTAAGCATAGCACATTATAATAAGTCTTTTTCTTTAATAGATTGGAGAAACATGGCGAATGGAAAACACTTGTTGGGAAGAAAAGTGCATATTAGATAAAAATGATGGAATTAAAAACATGGTTTCTGATATCCAGTGTCCTCGTTTGCCAGAAAATTGTCCTGAAGTAAGTAAAAGTAATTAGAGCAACGACCTTTGCATTCCCCCGTATAAGAATACTAGTGAGAATTTAATTTAGTATGGATAGAACATGGATTAATACACTAAGCTACTGAAATCATGCAAGGAAATTTATATACGTTATCTTGCTGCAGATAGGATTTTACCGGGTCCGGTGCAATATCTACCGAGTCAGACCCGGGTCGAATCCGGATTCCAGACAAGATACTATAAAACTACAGAATACTACAAAATAATACAGAAGACATCTTATTGTTACCATATTTTGTTAAGCTGACACAAAGTTTAATTTGTTGCTGTCCAAATTAATAGATTCGTATTTTTAATGAATATTGTGGGCATACAGTGTGTGCTACACCCCAATCCGTCGGGGTAGCAAATATTATACTTACTCAGTTTTTACATGTTTAAATGGGTTTATTCTTACTCAAAAGTTCGTGCACGATCGTTCAGCTCTGCGATGTGTCTTTTTTCACATGCTGGCAATACACTGTGCTGCCGCAGTGTGGTGGTGTGCAATGCCGTGGCGAGATTGTGGTGCCATCTTAGCAAAGGTATAATCCCGCCACAGGTCCCCTCCATTTCATGTTGAAATCCAGCGAATTTTTACATACGTGCACCCACTCAGATCGTAGGAGAGGGGAGGCATGGGGGGGGGGATAAAATCCCCGAGGATCGGACCTCTAGCTCTCTAGCTCTAGGCAGTTGCTAGCGGAGGCCCCCGCAACCCCATAAGGCGGGGAGGCCCCGGGAATTTTGGGACCCCGGATTTGTGACCTGTTTTGTTAACGGAATACTTTAGTTTTGGTAAAAAAAAAATAAATAATAAAATACGGAACACAAACAGAAATCTCTCTTCACAAGAAAAAGAGAAATTCGGAAAGGGAATTTCAGAATTAAATACAGGCCCGATCCCTTTCCTTCCTACAAGCATGTTTTCTTTTTTAATTAAAGCAGGGCTTGCATGGTACAAGTCCGGTCATTTTTGGTTTTCTTTTATAATTTGGTTCCATTAATCTCTAGATGGAGCTACAGGTTATCATTTAAAATCTAATCACAACGGCAATCCCCCCCCCCCCTCGTTAAAAAAAAGCACAAAAAAGCTACTTTTTCTTTTTATAAAATCTAATGAATATCCGAAACTTGCGGATACTTTGTGGATTTACAAGGTTGGTAAAGGACATAAACCGCAGCAATATTTCTTCAAGCGTTATGGAATTTTTTCCTTGCCCTCCCCCCTTATAATCTCTGTCCACTTACCCACTACTCCCCCCTCTCCCCCCCAAACATAAGAAAAATTTTAAAGGACGCTCCTGGATTAGGAGAAGAAAAGGGTAAAACAACAGATGTAATAGGGCTCCGTTTAGATTCCTGCAGGGGAGCCCAAGGTTTTCCGCTACACCACTGCAAGAGTGTCTTGGCGAAAAATTGGGAAGAATCTCCTCCCACCCTTTCAAATGGCAGTTTTTCGGTCTGTTTGCCCCTTTTTTGTTGTGCCCCCCCCCCCTTTCAAGTGTCTGCGGGCCCTACTGAAATAAGGACAAGATTTCTGTATCCAACACACAATTCTGCGTGAAAAAAGTGCTCCCGATTTTAAACTTTTTGAGAAGTGAACACGGTCATTCCGTGCAGAACAGATGCGACTTAAAATTATTTTAGGTGCTAACTTAAACCAACATTAACCATAAAACGCAGAGATCAAGTCCACACAAATTTTTTTCCACTTCAGTTATTAGTGTATGGGCGGGGCTAGGGGTGCCTTTGCTGGTTACCAAAGTCTGCGGGTACAATTTCATTATCATTGGGGTAAATTGTAAAGTAAATGTCTAACTAACTGCGGTTATAATTAGAACAAATATCATTTTTTGGTTGTATGCAGCTTTCAACGATGTAGAGCACAATTTCAAGCTAGAAGTACTGTAAGGAGGGGGAGCAGGTTTAGCACAGTGATTGCATGTCTGCTTAGTATTTATAAGGTCCCGGGTTTGAATCCCTGGGGCAGCGAGGAATAGGGATTCTTACCAAGAAAATCGAACCGTCTCTACTTGTACAGGCTGTGAGGCACTAGACAAGCTCATGACAGTGTTGACTGTGGGATGTAAAGGATCCTCAGTCATTCCTAACAAAATTTCAGTCTCCCCCGAATTGGGTTCTGTTTACGTTCGCTACATTTCATCATTCTCCATACTTTTGCTATTTGAACTTAGTCTGTATCTACGCAATGCACGGTGACAAAATTTTGATGACCTTGATACCGTATGTGTATCCAAGGTCAGCTTTGGCTCCCCCCCCCCCCCCACGTCCTGACAATTACGATTTCTAACCATATTT
>JAQIUW010000115.1:0-11123 GCA_034697105.1 Lithobius agilis | reverse complement strand
AAGGGTTATGTTCGCAAAATTAAGAATAACCCTTTGACTTACAATCGTGCATATATGAACGAAAAAACGAAAAAAAAACTAAGTCCGAAACGAGGGCACAAGCTACAAGAGGATTCCTTAGGATTCCTTAGAAAACTCGCGTAGCGTGCTTCAGCAGCCAAGTGGTCAGACCGGTCAGCTGGCAAAAGCAAGAGGACAGGCTGCCGAGCGTTCGATCCCCAGTCACGGACAAACAACCGTATGTACTCTAAAAAAAAAGTTTTTTTCGTTGGTTCCCCCTCCATTGAAAAACGCCTGGAAGCGAAAGGGCTAGAGGTCCCCGCCCCCGCTCCCTTCACCCCCACACCCCGTACCCCCTCCCGCCGAACCCCATCCCCCGTACCCCCCTCTCCCCGGACCTCAACCCCTACGACTTTGGAAAAAAAAAGCCTTGGAAAAAAAGGTGATGTAGGAAAAAAACACGAACGCGAAGCGATGTAACTGTTGTCGTTTATTGGTCACAGGTCTTTCTACCCGTGGATTTATTCTACGTGTGTCTTAAGTGTGAAACGAAGGAAAGTATCTTGGCGACGAACTCTTACGCTTTGCTTGTGTAATTTATTTGCCCGCCCCTTGGCCACTGGGCCGGGCGAAACGAGGTTGACTGGCCGTAGGCTTATGTACACATTAGTGAGGCTATTATGGTTACGAGCAGAAATTTCTAGCAATAATGACTAACTGCAAATAACATGTGTGACTACAACTCAGGTGTAAATCTAGTTATAAAAATGTACATGGATATCAAATAGTATTCGGCTAATTAATTACAAACTATCGATTAATTACAAACTATCGATTTATTCTGGGTATCGATCTTATACGTACAACGATCCATAGCCGAATACCGGCATGGCGGCCAGTCTAACAAACGATCGATTGCAATAATACAATCAGCTGGTTGCCAGCTGACGTAACAACACTCGCTTACACAAGCTGCCTTCTACCTCTGTTAAGGTTACCGTCGCGTCCCGATTCGAGCTCCACTGATCGCGGAGTCAAGGCCCTTGATGTCCTATTGCAGTAACAACTGCCTCATTTGCATAGAGGTGAGGTGAGTGAGTTAGTGCTGTATGATGTAGATGCAGATGACGCCATCTGTTGCGAGAACCGATAAACAGCTTGTTCATAACAGCCTGATGTTCATCTCTGCTCAAACGGAGGAATTTTATATACATGATAACTGGCCGTGTAAGTATTGAGGGTAATGAAGTTGCTAATAGTTTAGCAAAGAACTCTTTGACAGATTCAGCAATTAAGCCTTTACCGATTTTTGATAGGGATCTCTATCCAATCTTAAGAACTAAGGTTCTGATAAAGTGGCAGGCCAGCTGGTTTATGGCAGCACCTACTAAACTTCACTCTGTCAAGGGTGAGCTTGGGGAATGGCAGTCCTCCTCCCGAACAAGTCCAGGGAGGAGGTGGTCATCGTACGCTTACGAATTAGACATACATGTCTCACCCATTATTTTTTATTGCGGGCTGAACCATGTACAGTTTGTAAATTGTTATAAATTACTAACTGGTTATCAGTTGGCTCATGTTCATTGTGGCCTCCCTGGTAGTCGTGATCAGCAGCTATAAAATTGTTCTGACCAGCTGCAGAAGGTTCTCAGGGGGAGGTGGCACTTTTAAAATTATCAAGCCTTTTACTTTACAGCATCACCCTCTTCATTGTTCATTGCTGTTTTCTCTTAATTTTACTCATCATTTCATTGGTCTCTTTATGCTTCTTGTTTTGGTATTTGTGTAGGGCGCAAATAACCTAAGCTCTTGACGTGCCCATAAAACCCTATTACTACTAATACCTTCTCTTCAATCTTACAAACTAAAGTAAAATTTACCGGAACGATTACTCATTGGCAATCTGAGGCAAGTGATGTGTGCAATGGGTGAAGAAAACTACATTAAAAATTCTTTTTTCGTAGTCATCAGTAGAATTGCTACAAAAACGTTGCCTTCTACAAAGTTGCGGATAAGATGGCAGGCCAGCAGAAAATTAAATGGATGGGGAGTGGCGTAAATCCTCCCAAACGAATCGTAGGGGGGGGGAGTGGTCATAGCAGGACTTCATATTAACCACATTTATCTTATTCTGCGTTGTCTGTTGCGGACTCAATTCAGTTAAGTTTAATGCAACCGTGATAAGACACTAGTCTAACTGCTATATTTGGTTGGAGGACAGGAAATTAAAGCCATCAGCGAAACAAACGACGAAAATAGCAAACAATCCATACACCTTCTTTATGCACTTACACTTTGTAGTGACCAGGCGCAAGGCTCGAATCTAGAAATCCAGGTTCTACACATGTTGTTCACCCGCGAGTTTGTCCCTCTAACTCCGCTGGGTTCTCTCCACTTGCCACAGCAGCATCTACAAAGCGTAAGTGCATAAAGAAGGTGTACAGATTATTTGCTATTTTCGTCATTTGTTTCACTGTTGGTTTTAGTAGTAGTGGTTGTAATAGGGTTTTAACGGCGCGCAAACAGCTTACGTTATTTGCAACCTAAACAGACAAAACCGGTGTGCATTGGTGAGCAGGGCACACATTCTCGCGGGACTTGAATTGTTTATTTTTTCCATCGCTAAATTTTAATTGTCAACAAACAGAATGGGAATCCTTTGGGTGCTTTGAAAACGCACACATACACACCAACAAGAATCCTCAGTAATTATTGCTGCCATGAAAGTCCTGAAGTTGAAAAACACTTGATTGTATCTTTATTGATTCATGGAACTGTCAAGTGGTGATAGCCAGTTCAAGCCAATTGAATAGGCGCTAGATTAGATCCTGATAACTATTAAAGCTCATGACTGAAAACAGACGGCCTAATGCAACGACTACCTACCTGTAGACATGAAGCACTGATTCCATCCTATTTCATATGCCACCACACCCTATTCACTGCAATCCCTTCTAACCCTATCCGCACACCCTAAACCACTCCAATCGTCCCTATCTGTTTGAAGAAGCACTCTCAACTTTAATCTCGAATTTCAGAATCTGGCAAGCCACACCAGGAATTTTCTATAGCAGCTTGTCCACAATATGTGCCATCAGTTGCTCTTGTCAGCTACTCTTGGCAAGATAGGTGCTCCCTAACGCAACTTCGGTGGAATGTGGGGTTGCTCATTCCGGGTGTTTCCTCAACGGGGAAAAGTAACGAGACAAGTAGACAACCGGAGCTTGTCAGTTTTTCGAAAGGATCAGACAAGTTAGAGACTGTCGTGATCAGAGTACACAACTTCGCTTCAACCTTATATACTCGGCCCTATATATCAGTAATAATATCTCAACGTGGTGTAGCGGCAATTTTGGTACAGAATATTGTCTGTAGATAGGAGGCTGTCTGGAGTAGCTGACTTGCAACTCACTCTGGCCTCACAGACGTGGCACAGTATTTTACTTAAGCATGTGACGCTTCCCTGTCTTTTTCGAGACTTTTCCAGAAATGGATTCATTTCTTTACATTTCATTCACTTAGAAGGGAATGCTTACAGAACTAGGGAATCCTACTCAGTGTCTTCCCATAAAAAAAGTTACTGCTTGACCCAACAAAATTTCATTAGTTCTCTGATGGTGGAAATATTTCAAATTTACAGTATCTGCATGAGTTTGAAGTTATACCAAGAAGGATGGTGATTCCAGCCTTGTGGCACTTATCACACTACTGTGTTGCGACACGGTGTACTAATATAAAGGCAAGCACCGGCTACCAACAAGGCTGGAATCACCATCCTTCTTGGTATCTTGGTATAACTTCAAACTCATGCTGATACTGTAAATTTGAAATATTTCCACCATCAGAGAACTAAATGAGCTTCGTCTAGCTAAGCATGGACGGCATGATCGCTGAGCTTTGTATTTGTTAGAAGATATGTGACGGAGCAATAGGACTGCATTCCACCAAAAGACTCCCAACAAGATGCTTTGAGAATTTCAACATAGTTCCAAAAATTGCAGTAATTCTCATGCTGTGGTAACAAAAAATTGTGAAACTGTTATACGAAAGCCACAAAACATAGAAGAAATGTTTCAACAGTAGATTATTAAAATGGCTTTAACATTACTGCAGGTAAGAAAATAGGACTGATAAGATGAAGAGGTTTTAAGAACATACTAAGAACTATAAATCACCAATAATAAGAAAGTTAAAACAATACTAAAACCCCAGCGTACTTCAGTTATTAGAATCGTGTCTTCAATAAAAGAAGCAGTTGTAGTATATCCGATATGAAAAGACATATATTTTAATATCGGCAGATTGTCTTCATCCAAGTAAGTTATCTGTGGAACATAATAATACGGGCAAAGCATTACATGTAAAATCGGACGTTAAAACCCAGCGATATCATTTTCATACAATGTAAGCAGGTATTGAATCTGAAAAATTGTATGTACTGGAGGTTAAGTTCCTTAATGAACATGTTTGAGCAACAGATTTATTTTTAAGGCAAACAATTGCACTTTCATTATACATTTTCTGATACGATTACTCCACTCAAGACCAGCACTGATTTAACTTCCATGAAGCACCAAACTTGCACTTGCCTTCAATTCTAAGGTTTACACTTTATATGTATGTAATATATAAGTAAATAAAATATATATATATATGTATATTTCAATGGTCATGTCTTAATGTATGCTACATTTTGGTAATTAACACTTACAGTACATGTACTATATAAGCAGATAATATATATTATATTATGCTTCCCTTCACTTGATAAGAAGGCACCACAGTACATGAACGTTTAAAGCACTTTACTTTTCGGACAGCCATTTCCGTCCATATTCATAAGCCTAAAATACAGACAATTTTTTTAACACATCAAACATAAGACCAACAACGCCAAGCAGTATAAAGGTTTCAACAGTATAAAGACAAGGTTATTACTTACGTTAAAAAAGGCCTATACAACCAGTTGTTTACGTCACAAATACGTCACGAAGAAGTTCAATCCATTATATCATTACTGTAGACGGGTGGGGGGAGGTTAATCAAGCGAGATGCATTCGCTGCTATATGATTCTAAATTTAGCCTAACATTATGCTGTTTTTCGTGGTGTTGCGTTTTTATGTTGGTGAAATCAGGTTCATGATTTTGTGTATTGCAATACAATTATCAGTATTTTTATTTTTTCTCGGCTTGTTGATGTTCTTTTATTCGCTCGTTCAAGCACCTACCCGTTTGACCGACACCAAATTGCCTTACATTGACAACATGGAATCGCGTACGCGGTACCAGCCTGTTTTTCGGATTCATTTTTGTTGGCCCACGATTTCCCGTTAAGCTTTTCACTCTATTCCCATTCTTACTACACACCTCCACTCCTTCGGATACGAGCATTCG
The DNA here is from genome assembly GCA_034697105.1 of Lithobius agilis. Classification (NCBI taxonomy): domain Eukaryota; kingdom Metazoa; phylum Arthropoda; class Chilopoda; order Lithobiomorpha; family Lithobiidae; genus Lithobius; species Lithobius agilis. Next base: position 5,728 of record JAQIUW010000115.1, on the reverse strand, counting down.
TTGAGCAATCTCAAAAAAGCTTTAATACATGGGAGGCCAATCCATTATTGTATTGATATTTTTTCAGCTTATTTTTCCTTTTGGACTTTTATATTCTTTCCATTTACACAGTTCTTTATTTATAAGATGTATTGGAAACCCATTAGTGCAGAACTTTATCCTAATTAGATTGGCTTCCCTACACTGATCTTCATATAGTCCGGCTGATCTTGTATAGTATAATGTAATAGATTGCGATTTATTCCCCCTCGTACATTGTTAATGCATACGGATCTTGGTTGGGCTGTATGATACGGCCAGTCTGACTAGGCTTAATATAGTGTTGTGTATACAATTCTGACAATTCTCTAACTATGTTAATATCTAATAATGGAATAGATTTTTTTTACCAGCATCATTGCATTCCTTCTCCATTGTGAATGCTAGCGAGTCATCAAAGTGGTTTAGTGTTCCAAGGATTTTTCCCGTGTCACACTTACTTAGACGGACGGGAAAAGCCAATTACCAAGGGGAACGTAATTCCACTGACTAAGGTAATTACTTAGCCGTATTTACCGTTTTTATGTTAATGTCCTAAACGGATCGCCAACAATTACCTACACTTTCTCTTGGCAGGTAGCAACAAGTTCAAGAGTAAGTTTAGTACGACAATTGGTTTCAGAAGATGGTATTTTGATGCTATCAAAATTTCTTCTCAACAACTCTACCATCGGGACTTCGAATGGACGGTAGACCTTGCTTTTAAAAGTTATGCTTTGTATTTGTACCATTTATTTCGCCTGATTAAGCTGTGGCATGTTTATGCAGCGAAATATCGCCACATGTGTATTTTTATGACGAGGAATTTTTTACCCAATAAATAGTTTTAAGTTTGTAATTGTAGCGTTTATTGGGCTTTTAAAGATTAGATCAAAATTTGGGTTATGTTTGGTTTAATTTTTAGGCTTAAAAAATACGCTATTTTGATCATGAAGTTTAAGAATTGAAGAGCTTCGTGCTAAAAAGTGGCAAAGTGCAAATTTTTTTTTTTTACTTTGGGCTAGAGATTATCACTAGATGGCATCACGCAGCAGTCAAATGAATCTTAACTAAAAAAAATATTTTCTATTTCTTGTCGTAATTTTTTTCAGCCAATATAGAGTTAGTCCACTTTTCTCTTATTACATTGACACTACCACAAGCCACTACGAACCTCTGCACCAATTGCTTACTGAGATTGGACGAAAATTGGACTTAACCATATTTTTAGTCAGGCAATAAAATACAATGTCCAATAACTGCAGATATCAATGATGAATTAGAAACACGACGATCGTATCACATCAGGCAGAAAATTAATAGTTTCAGCACCAATTTTAGTTTCAGGTTACTATTTCATAAAAAATTATGTTTTTGTCTAATATCATGCTTTAGAATTTATATGACTCTGCCACCCTTTAGTGCTAAGGCCTTCAGTTGCTTAACAAGATTGATCATAGGGAAGTACTATACCATTTGTTTACTTTGTGCAAGGTATCTTTTGTTACAACCTTTGAAAGTGCTTTTGATACACAATGTTTATTTCATCCTTTTTGGTTTTAGCACTTTATGCATTGTAGGTATCCTTTTCTTTATTCTATCTTAACAACTTGCTAATTCTTTACCGTTTATTTGCTACAACTCATACATAATTTCTTTGTATAGTTTTTGGATTCTGAATCTGGTAGGATTTGGTATCTTTATAATGTCCCTAGGCTAGGTGTCGCTAGGTGTCGCGTTGTGTAGTAGCCCAAACAATCAATGTTAATAAAATTATTGACAATGCATCAAAGGTTTCCGTTAGCTAGGTATTTTTAATGTATCTTTGAAATTTAATGCGGATTCAAATTTTTAGGTAGTTTATGCATATAATTAACCAATCTCGCTCTTGAAAGAATACTACTAGAGAGTAGTTTACCTTGATTTTGCTCGGAGGAGTATGTGTGGTTTGACTTTGTTTTCGATAATGATTAAACCCAAAGCTTTAACTGAAAAGCTTTAATACAGAAAAATAAGTAATATGAGAAAAAATAATACCCAATGAAATGTTCACAGAAGGACATTTACCAGGGTAATCGGAATTTCAGAATGTACAACGGATTTCAGATTATTACCAGGGAAATCAGAATTTGGGTTTAGGGCATGAAATAACACGTACGGCACAACAATTATAGTAATTCATTTGCACGGGATTCGGCTAATGGCTTATGCTACTTAAAACCTTCAGCGTTCCCACATTACTAAAACACAAGACTACTATACCCGTGAGAATGAGACAGTATTTGGAATATAAGTCGTTGTTTAATGTTAAGATGAGCTCATTATTCTGACTGGAATTAGTCAGAAATTACTGTGGGATTGTTGCCAATTGGCATAATTATCTTAGCAACTTAGTTGAGAAGATCACTTTGGTTGTAATTTATTTTGTAAGAAATAACCTCATACAACCATACCTATAGTTCCTATTCCTCACCATTACTCGAACAAAATTCAGGAACTTCCCTACGTAATAATTATTAATTCATTATGATTGTGATTTCCCACGTAATAACAACGTGCCCATTATTCAAGTGTAGGATGTGTTGGGACTTTTCCTGGGATTCGCTGAAATGGGTCATAGCTTCAACATATCCTCCTCGCGCAATTCCAAGGGAACATCCTCTCACTTGTGAGAAAATAAGCTGAGAAAAATTGAATGTAGCATGGTTTGGAGCACCGGCCATACAGAATGCCTCACGGTGTCAAATATTCAACAATTGTAGCTGTGCACAGTCGAAAGGGAGAACAGGAAGCTTACAGATGACATCACAACTATAGAGCTTCGAGTGTCCACTAAGTCAATACCTGTAAACTGAGTAGACCCAACGGCTATAAGTCGTGTCTTCAACTTGTTTAGGGCCCCATCACCATTCAGTTTAAGTGCGTAGATCCACTTAGACCTGAATAGCTTATCAAACCTAGTGTCCTGCATCACATCGACTTCTTTCTGCATCGCACGAAGCCAAATGCCCCTTTCAGAGCACGCCAAAGCCTCCTTGTATCATGTGTGAACATATGATGCGGGTTGAGAGTCGTCAACCCTCATCTCCAATCGTCCGTAAAATTCACCTGTCCTACTTCTGGAGGAAATCCATTCACTAGCCTCGACTGCCTAAAAGGTATGCAAAAACCATGTGATTCCGCTATCTGCGCCTCATGCCCTGGAATTTCTGATAAAATTTTATTTTGATATTCAAAATCATTTCCGAAATTACCGTACTGCTACGGTAATTTTGAACATTATTCCTGACTCTCTGTCAAAACTGAATTCTTCATTGTCTTTTTCCTTCTCCCATTTTTTATCTTAAAAATTTCCGTTAGGTTCATCCTGTAACTCGCTCACCTCTTCATTTGTCCCAGTATTGTCAGATTTTCCAAAATTTAAATCCATCCATCAGTAAACCTTTCGATTAGCAATTACGAACAGATAGGTTAGCAATTGATAGATTTTGGTTCAATAAACCTGATTTTGTCAAACTAAATGCAACTGGATGACCTGAAATAAGTTAACTATTTGGTATTAATACAATCTTACATGTAATTAAATAGTTCAAATGTTAACAAATGAAGAGGTGTCAACTATAACTCTAACTAATGCCTACAGAAAATGCGGAACAGCTCTTACAGTAATCGTCATCATCCTTATTAATCTACACTCGCGGGTTTGCTATGGGTCGAGGCCCATCGTGCGGGTGACGGGATCCGTGAACGTTTTGATCCTGGTTTTGTTCAAACGAGAGGTAATAATTTTAGTGTTTTTTTTATGGGGTTACGGAAGGACGCTTTGCTTGGGTTCTGTATCGGTCCCTTACATAAGCATACTCCGTTTTTTGGCTGGTCAAGCCCAAGTACGCGTTTGTCTACGCTGGAGACGCTCTGTAGCCTTCTGAGACCCGAAATAATTTTTTTTTTTTAGAGTATACGTGGTAGTTTGATCGGTCGTGCGTTTTCATCCACATTTGGCTGTCGAAGGAGGCTTTGCTTGGATCCATTAAAGTCCCTTACAATTTGCAATTTTTTTTTAATTAAAAAATGCTGGTGTAAGAAGTAATATAAATAACAACGTAACTTACTCGAACTTTTGTTGCAACAGTGTGAAGGACGGCAGTATACTTTGTATCTTGTCCAAGATACGGGTAGTTTCGACTTGCATTACCTGTATGATCTTCTAAAGAAAAACGATGATATACTGTATAACTAGTGTTACAGACTGATTTTATGTAAGACATATAGGTTATGTTCTTACCAAAATATGCTAAAAATAGCCTGCAAATTCCCCAAATAGTTGTTACTTCTATATCCTTCAATTCTGGCTTGCCATACTAAAATATAGTTAAGTCATAAAGAATTAAAGTTGCCCTTCTATACGAAAACTAGATGCAACCAATACAAAGAACCAGATCTATCCGTAGCTCATCTATAATATCCTTGTTTATTATTTAAGTATATAATGGCAAAATTGTTGCAATTTACGTATTCAACCAAGATCTGTAAAATTATTTTAAAATAACTTAATAGTGCTTCGTAGTTTTGCAACTATTGAAAAAATTGATAACCTTTTGGGATTACTTAAGTTACCCCGTGTGCTGTTAGAATTGCGAAACTTTTTTGTTAAAGCCTTCCCCGCACTAGTTATACCGTATAACTAGACCGGGGCACAATTCGCCTGAAGTATGTCGCGTCCGAGAATAATCCGGCAGACCTTCTTACAAAATTTAAAAGTGGCCCAATTACTTCTCGAGTACTACGAGAAGGGTATAATCTTTGGTAGAAGTAACACCGGAAGAAACGCCGTGGAAGAAACGCTGGGACATTGCAGTTGAAGTGTAAAGAAGCTACATGCATACCTGAAAAGCATGTTTAAAGCTGGAGAGAAAGTGAAAAATGAATTGATAACCTAATAACACGAAAATTAAAACGACTAATCCGTAACGGAATACTAAAACAATTAACGAGATGCGGTAACTAACTGAATGCAACCGCAATGAAATAAAACTTATTTGATACGGCAACTAAATAGAAAATGGGAATTAAACTTACTGACTTGGCTATAATGCCGATAAAATACTAATATGAAGTAGAGCACTAAAAGATTTAATATGGCTAATCTAGACTGTAAAAACAAGAAAAGGGAGGTTGAAGAACCTCAATAATTGAGAACTAACAATAGTATGAATTACTTAAGAAAACGAGTTGAAGTGAGGATTGTCAGTCTGATCGACTTCTTGATTGTCAGCTCCCGACAATTAAAAGCGGGGGAGTATATTAAGGATGCAAACAATGCTTGTAGGCGCTACGTCTTAGTTGGTCGGATTGTTGGTCTCTAGGACTGTCCGTTCCCGTACTGTTGTTTTGATGGATACGGAAAAAGTACCGTATTCTCCCTTTCTCTTAAGAATTATGTACAGTATCGCTGGTACCTTATGCTTTACCTAAATATATCTATGTGGGAATACTATAAATGTGTCCGAGTCCTTCTTTCATCTTAGAGTCCTTCTTTCATCTTAGAGTCCTTCTTTCATCTTAGAGTCCTTCTTTCATCTTTCATATCACACTTATTTTACTACGGGTTGCGCACAGGTAATACACGTATACATATGGGAGTAATGGATTGATCCTCCATACTAGTAAACATGGTGTGTGAGCATGTGTCACCTCGTGGGAACTTTCA
>JAQIUW010000114.1:0-11153 GCA_034697105.1 Lithobius agilis | reverse complement strand
GCTCAGAAGACATCAAGTAGCCTAATAATATTGGGTAGGGAGTTTTTACATACCATAAATTATGAAAGTGCTGGGAAAAGACAATTTTTTTGTTGTTAAATAGGCTACAAATTTTGTTAATTAAAAAAAAAAACGGATACACTATTATGGTAAACGCCCAAAATCTAGCGAGCAGATTTTGTGCGCGGGGACCTCTAGTTGTTACATAAAGCTGGTTATAAATAAAATCACACCTTCAGAAGTTTCCAATTCCAGAACCAAACCAAATGTGCAGTGATTGTGTACAGGAAGTTGCTTGCACACATCTGGCCAAAGCACTGGAGCAAGTTTGTAATTGAACTCCTTGGTAGAGTGCTATGCGTGTGCCCCTTAGATGTAGTATTTTCCATGTGAATTTAGGAGCGGCCATCTTTATCAAGTGGAGCATCGTCGCGTCATTCAAGAGAACAAAAAACCTACGGAAAATCCCTTCGCCCTTAGTATGCTAAGGCGAAGACGCTATGGCTAAAAGCGAAAAACGTGTTACCATGAGAAAAAAGGTGCCCAAAAGTTTGGGGCATTAAGATGTAATTAAAATGTAAATCTGCAGCACTATTCATTCACGTGGTGGGAAAGTAAAGATGACAATCGGAGCAACGATGCAACAAAAGTGGGATGAAATTCTCTTTGAGACATAGGCTTAATGAAGAAAGCGCAATCGACATAATCAAGCGGTTTTAGCAGTAAATAAAATCTAATTTTTCTTATTAATTACTTAATTTGCATTTTTAATAATAGCCAACAATGAACAAGTTAAAAAATTGTATTGCTTCGTAGGCCTACATCATTATTTTACAGTTGGGGTAACTGATTTTTAATATTTAACCTGTGGGTTATACGAGGAGGGTGCAGGTTATGTGAGGTTTATTTACAAACTTGCTTCAATTCAGATAGTGCGAGTTATCTGTGAAGCAGGTTATACTCGTGAAATTATGGTAGGTTTATGGTCAATTTTCAATTCCAACCATTGGTGTATTTAGGAAAGAACCACAGCAGCACAATGAGTTACTCCCGGGGTCAGGATACTTTACAACATGATGAAATGCAGATATTCTCAGATAGCATAAAGAAATATTTGCACTATGTAGTTTTAAGGGGGTTTTCCCAATTTCTCCCAGTGCTATGAGTTCCGACTCAGGGATTAATTGCTCACACCGCTGGTGGTGCTCTACCATCAGTGACCCACATGCAAAAACATTTGAAAGTTCCAGAAATGTTAATCAGAACTAAAGTGTAAAATTTCCAACATTTACAAAAGCAAGAATTGATTTCCTGTGAGTTGAATAAAATTCTTCCAGAAACTCCCTATTAAAAATAAACCAAAATATACGAAGCTCGTGATTTAAAAATAATGATACAACTTGAGGAAAGTTGCTTTAGTAATACCGTGGTTGTACTTTAATAAAAACAAGATATTATAACATAACAGAAAATCTTATGAGTACAGAAGAATGGACGCTAATTTTGTTATACATTGGTTTAAACCAGAGTAGTAACTGGGGTGTTATCTCCTGGAAACACTTGATTTTGCCAAGCAATACTATGGCTCGGAGGAAAACCATACAGTTGTTAATCATGGCTACCATGTTTTCTGCGGCTAGCCTAAAACTTCAACAAGGTAAAACCATAGTTACAAAGGCCAGAACTTGGGTAAACAATACATAAAGGTCGGAGTATAGTTTTACCATGATTATTATCTTGCTTCAAACTAGTTAATTTTTGCTAGGAAATGTTCACCTTTTGAGTTGTTGCTAAAATGATACAATTATTTTTGCTTAAGTAATAAACATGCTCATTTTAACCGGGATTAAAATGAGTGTCTATATTGTAAAAGTACCTACCTGTAGATATTAAAGTTTACATTTTGTCGTCGTAAAAGTCGCTGTAACGACATGTAAAAAGTACCATGTGAATAGAAATAGTGAAAGCGAAACCTTTCAATCCATTACAAATACGGTGCTCGCCGCCACGCGGCGCCACCCTCGCACATCCTCCTCCCACAACCAACCCTTAACAGTCTTACGACGTCAAAAGGTCGGGAAGGTATGTTCAGGTAGGTATTTTTACAGTATAAACACTCATTTCAATGCCGGTTAAAATGAGCATGTTTATTGTTTAAGCAAAAATACCTGTAGATATTAAGGTTCGTATAAAGTAATCTCAACATAGGTCTCAACATGGGCCTTGTCCTTCAGTGTGTTGGCACACGACATATTGGGTAGCCACCAATGGCCCAAGTGACATCAACTGATTTTGTGATGCAGTTATGTCCCTCAAATAATGTCTGTTGAAGGGCGTTGTATACTTCCAAGTGGCGGTGGCCAAGACATCTGTCAACGAAATGTGGTTCGCAAATGCCTATGAGGTTGCCATTTCGTGTGTGTTTATCTTAAGTTTGGCCGGCGACGGAAGGTTGTCTTTGGCGATTTATGCATGGCTGATTGTCTTACACAACCATGCTGAGATTGTAGCTGCGGTAACTGGCTTCTCCGTGGTGGTAAAAGGAAGGAAGAGTAGCAACCGGTTGTTATGTTCTTTTCGGGTTGCCTACAGATAGTGGCGCAATGCGATCAACGGACATAAACTTCTTTCCGGCATCCCACAATAGGGGATAAGGCCAGGATGACTAATATCGTTATGAACCCCAATGCCAGTGTCTTTGGTGAAAAAAGTGAGGCCAGAATGTCACTGAAGACCAGTTGTCTGGGAACGTGAGACGGCATGCTTGCACAGAAAGATCAGCCAATTCTGAAACCCATCTTGCCGACGCGAGGGCCAGAAGAAAAGCTTGTTTTCCTTGCTTCGAATGATATCGCTGCCGCACCCATCGGTTCAAAACCTAAAGTGTCCCTCCCTTTAGGCTTTAGAAAACCACAGCCAGATCCACACGTAGGAAGCGTGAGCGGTGGAATGATCGGTCCACAGAGATCTTGTTTCTCGACCATCGTTTGTGAATGTGAGCACCATCATCATGTTTTAAATCATCGTCAACCTTTATTTTTAACCTGAAGACGGGAACAAACTTTCCCGAAACGTCGCATCCATATTCTCGTCTGTGCGTAAGAGCTTTCAGTTCCAAAGGCCTTGACTAGTTCGGCAAATAATTCTTCAGAAATGGTGGCGAATTTTCCAGCAATGCGTAGTATGAAAGAATTGGCTGATCTGTAACCTTTAATGGCAAAACAGATGAAGGAAAACACTGATGTGTGCAGTAGAGGGGTTGCATGGATTGGAACCTCTCCCAAAACACCAAACTGACCATCTTAACCATTTACTCTCGTATATGGCGATAGTGGAAGAGGGTAGCGCCGCTGAGAATCTCGTTGTAACTTCGTCTGGAAAGCCACCCTGGTGGAGCAATCAGCGGAGAGCCTCCAATGCGTGTAGATGAAGCATCTGCACGTTCGGGTGCGCAAAGTGTCCCTCCGTCAGAAGTTATGGCCAAGGCGGGAAGCTGCATGGAAGGTCCACCAGTAGTAGTAGTAGTAGTAGCTGGTCGAGGAACTGGCTTGTATGTCGAATGTGCCAACTCGTTCAAAACGCCTCCAAAGAACTTGCCTTCTCGGCAGGAAATCGTGGGTAAAAGTAGACGGGCATCAGTGGGGACATTAGCCGCATCCAAAATGCATTCCATTGAACTAGAAATGAGTTAGCCATCGTCTTCACCATCCAGTGGATAGATTGGACCTGGAAAACTGATGCCTAGTACGTCACCTGAAAAGCTTTTTTTAAAATCCCGAAGAGTTCGATGGGAGACTGTAGTTGCTCACAGGCATGGACAGCGTTCTCTATAAGCTGAGAATACAGTACTTCAGAGTGAGAATCCAGCCGAATGGCCGTACGCGTAATACACTCATTCTCCTCATAGTGCTTCAACTTTACGTGAATGAAGGATGGATTTTTAACAGTGGTCCCAAATTCCAACAGACCTCTGGGTGGAACAAGCTGAGTTTCCTTAAAAGTCTGGGCAAGGCCAGAGATCCAGCACCAAAATTCTTTATACTAAAGAGGAAGTGGAGAAGATTGCCATCCAGCGCAGGCAAAAGCTTTGGGTCAAAAATCCATGGGAATCTGGTGTGGGCTCCTCTTTAAAATGCACCATCCAGATCCAAGAGCGCTTTCTAAACCGTTTTGGAATGAGGCAATTGGGTGGTGGCAGACTTTGGTCGCGGTCTTCCTAGGTACAACGTGTCGAGATCAGACATGTTGGAGATCTCGGGAACTCAAGGAAGCAGATAAAAGTTTGTCGTAAGCGCCTCATAAGCAGTTGCAATCGTCATGGCCAATGACTTGTCTACTTGAGACTCCTCCATGTCCTGGGCATTATCATCGGCGTCCGTCCCATCTTTCTTGTGGATAGCGGCGAAGTGCTTCGAAGCTGGAGTAGCTAATGTATCGAAACCCTTTGTAGTCAAGGGTCGCTTCGTCGGTGGCGAGGCAACTTCAGTCTGAGAAGGGGCCTGGACCGACAAAGTTTTTGGTTTAGCTGATGGACCCGTGAAGATGGTCGTCGGATTGAAGATCTTGTCCTCAGACACCTGAAATTCAGCAGGGAAGGTTCAGTGCACGGAAATGTTTTCAATATCACGATCACCTTGATGAGAACATGTGTAGCATAGAACGACGAGCTATTGTGCACTGAACCTTCACGGCTGAATTTCAGGTGTCTGAAGACAAGATCTTTGATCCGACGATCATCTACTCGGGCCCAGCAGCCAAACAAATCGAGGTACGGAAAGGCTAAAAAAAAATTACATCTGGCTAAAAAATTACAAAGTTGTAAAGTTGTACATCTGACTAAAGTTGTCTTCCACAACTTGGTACTGATTTTGAAGAAAAATTGTCCTACATACCAGTGATGGGAAAATTCTGGGATGACACACTGTCCTGATGGGAAGAAACCACATACCTGGATGGCTTGTCGTTTGGTCCGGTAAACTTGAAACTCCCATGATGCGAACTGCGAATGTGTGAACTGTCGCGGTGTGTGTGTTTCCCCTACCTACGTGAAGACATGGAGGTCCCGTCGTGATGACTAGGCTTGCGGGAATCCACACCTGACTTTTCAACGTGTCTGTCCGACGTCTTGTGCGAGAAGGAAATGACCGGCTGCTTCTGCGTTAAAGGAGCCTCGTTGCGGCGACCTGTCGTGCCCTTGGTGGCCTGGTGCTTCGAGGGCTTCTGCTGGTTGCGACGGGAATCCCACATCTCCAAAGATCGATCACGCTCTGAAGTGTCTGAAATCACGGACTTGTCTTCATTCTCATTGCGTCGCATCGGCACTGGCTGCTCGCGGCGACAGGATAACTTATCAGTTTCGGTCCTGACTTAGGAACGGGAATGCTTGGTTGCTCCATACTCGTATCTAAGGCGACGGAAAAAATGCCAGGCACAAGAATTCGAAAATCGCACATATGGCAACGTCTACATGCCGGATGGGGATCGAGCCGTAGCTTGAAATGTGAGCATCTTTTAGGGCAAGACATACGAGTCCACTGTGGAGAAGTGGTCCCCATATTTCCTGAGAATTTGTGAAATAAAAAATGAGCGAAAAAACAACACAGCCACAATGGCGGCCACAAACAAAAAGTTTGTTGTTGGAGGCGGACGTGCAAGGGTGGCGCCGCGTGGTAACGAGCGCCATATGTGTAATGGGTGGAAAGGCGTTGCTTTCTCTATTTTCATTCACATGGTACTTTTTACACGTCGGTAAAACAATTTTCATGACGACTTGCATGCAAATGCAATGCAAATGCAAACTTTAATTAAGTAAAACACTTGCGTTCACATTAGTCTGAAACGGCATCAATAAATTATCACTAATGAACAGAAGCTAGGTTATGACATAAAAAAAAATTTAGTAGGACATGTGGTAGTTTCAAATAATAAGCTTTTATGATTATGGTTGTAAGATAACAATTTCTCTCAAGGTCTAACCATAAAATAAATAGGTCACATGTTATTGGTTTTGAAGGTTTGAGTGCTCTGGGTGTGGAGATCCCTGCACGCTAATGTTAAAATTTGCCAACGATGGGACATATTCAGAGCTAATGAGTTCAGTTCAGGTGGTGTCCTTTTATACTTAGTAGTTATAGCTCATGGCAAAAATTCCCTAATCATTTTAGCCATTGCTTGATTGGTTGAGAGCTCAGTAGGGGCTTCTGAAAGTTTCATATTGTTAGAAAGTAGGTCATCTCTTTCTTCTTGATGTGTGTCACGTTGAGCTGAGTTCTTGCCTGGAGTGTGTGCCTGAAGGATAAATTTCAGGGAAGCACTTGAAATTTAAATAATCCCACACACCATGAATCACAATGATGGCTACCCAATACTAAGCAGTAGGAAAGAAAATCTTTATCCTGCCCTCCAGGCACACACTCAGCTCAAGGTGACACGCACTCTCAAGCAAGATAGGGATGACCTACTTTCTAACAATAGGAAATTTCCTGAAGCCCCTACTCTGCTCTTCACCGATCAAGTTATGGCTAAAATGGTTAGGGAATTCTTGCCCAGAGCCCAGAGCTATAACCTCTATAAAACTACCACCACCTGAACTGGACTCATTAGCTCTGAAGATGACCCCTACTCGTTAGGTCGAAGTCACAGTCAACAAATTTAACATTAACATGCACACATCTCCATACCTAGAACCAACAAACCTTGAAAACTAAATACTCAATGTATTAGCTGCAAACTTGTAATAAACTAACCACTTATTTCTACGCCAACTTGGGGAGTTTCTCTATTTGGTGCAGACTGACATTCAATATCGGCAATCAGTTCATTACTGCAGAACCCGTAGTAATTTCTTAGATCGTCAAGACGTTCAAAATCTCCGCCGCCACTGTAATAAATAAAGGTGGATCAAACTAGATTGGGTGTACTGTCATAGTTATCATGATTATAGGTATGAAAATAACTGCGCAATAATTATTAACCACACATTTCAAAATAAATTTCTCCAACATGTGGTATTTATGAACCTAAGTGTATCAACTCTCGATTTAATACAACAAATGTATGCATGAAATCCCAACTCTAAATGCACCAGCCAGCTTTCAGAGCTAGCAACTGGAACTATAAACAGATGGACCTCTTTTCATCAATCAGGTCAACTACAAAATGTCTCTCCTCAACCAATAAAGTGTGCTCACCAGCAGCGTCTAAGAAATACACATGCGGCCTTCCATTACTCAACAAGCCCGGAGACAGGAAGCAACTAGTTTAAAAACAAGAGTTCCTGCTTCTTACCTTTGGACCAATTAGCAGCAACCACCTACCAAGCAGACCAATGGCTCCAGAAGGAAATATAGAATATTAACTGAGAAAAATTTAAGAAATGCCAGAGCCAGTACACTTTGAACAGATCCACTCAACTCAAGCGTACTAGACTTCTACGAGTCTACGATAAAATGTTACGAGTGTGTGCCCAGTAGCTAACCAAGACTAAAAAAAAAGCCAAAAGTTGTTCAAGCCACCAATGTAAACTTTGGCCAGCTACTGTGCGCACATTTTACTTGTAGCATTTTATAGTAGACTCATAGCAGCCTAGTGAGTTTGAGTTGAATGGATCTCGGCAAAGTTCACTGGCTCTGGCTTTTCAAAATTTTTTTCACTTTATTTCATTCATTTTTGTTCAACTGCAATTGTTGTGGCACCAAAACAATATAAAAGATAAAGGGTGTCTGCCCGAATTTTTGAATGGGACGGCCAGTTTATCGTGACTGCATTGTTGCAACATCCCCATTTGAAGTTGAATGAAATCTGCCATAGATTAACATTAGGTTGGACTTACAAAAAATTTATGAGGTGTAAAGCTATGAAAATTTTTAAAAACTGATATGAAAAGTGACGATAATATGGGTACGCTCTTTCAGAAAATGTAACATTTATCGCTCTGTTATTGCTCGTTCTTGAGGTACAACGATCTACTTCTTCTTTATCTATCATCTTCCGTCAACAAATGAACGCCAATCATATTGAAAGTCAAATTGAAAATATGATCCGATTTTAATGAATGTTAGCACAGATGGTAACCTTAGAAGAGGATGGCTGCTCACAAAATTTCAATCTGCCAGATGCAGTGGAGGGTGAGGGGAGAGTAATACCTTGCAATACCATACTGAAGATATGACAATAAACTATATTTCCACAAATAACTACATTTCTTTAACTGTACGTTATCATCAGCAGCCAAACTCAAAGGTAATATTGCATTGTCATATGTTTTGCTTACCTGGACGGCTTGTCAACATTGAACCATTCAGTCCAACCAGGAACACATTCTCCAGGTGGTGGAGTGGGCGGTGGAGGAGTTGCTTCAAGTCGTTCGCCTAACATATTAACAAGCAAAGAAAAATGAATTGATAATTTTTATATTACCAATTACCAATTGGGTAGTACTGCCATGGGGTGTGAGCAGTTTACACTGTTAGATTTAAGGTCGTGTTTCAAAAATTCAGTTAAGATTTGACAGCCAAAGCATGGGCATACATATTTATTGCCTGTTAAGTTTTACAAAAAAAAAATAATCTTTCTGTCCTAAGCAAATGAACACTTGAATTTAACGTTTATCAGACAGGCTAGGAACAGACCCCCCTAACTCCGTTAATAAATTTAGAGGGGCCCACCTTAAGACCAACATAGTATTTTTATTTTTTTATTTAACAGTGTATCCCTGTTTAATATGTATCCCTGCACTTTGGCTGCCAAATCTTAACAATAGTTTATACTCACAAATCCAATGCCACTTTATTCAATTGCGGTAACAATTTACATGGATGCTATCTTAATATGCTTTTTTGCAAGCACATTACAAATATATCTTTAGAAAAAGCTAAACTGGACATCTGTGTGGCATCCGGCGCTCATGGCCACTAGGTGGTGTCGGATTGAAGTCGTTCTGCCTATACGCCTATGCGACGCTACCTTCCTTTAAAGTCATCGTGAAAGAGGGGAGATGGGCGGGTATGTACAGGTAGAAGTAAATAAAATGGGATGAAGTATGGCTCTACTTTGCTACATGCTTTCCCTTCTTGTTACCGCATTGTGCAGGGGTGGCGCCGTATGACGGTGAGAGCCGTATGTATTGGAATGAAAGGTTTTGCTTTCACTATTTCATGCATACAAGCTTTATAATGCGTCGTTGGAGCGAATTTTTATTAACATAAAGCTAATGTAAATATGTACATGTAGGTATTTTTTCAGTATAAACACTCATTTTGATGCCAGCTAAAATGAGCTTTTTTTAGTAAGTTGACTTTAGGCTTCGAGTGTCTGCATGTCATCACAGTCAGTGAGCTGTGCATCAGGAGCAACAGAGTGTAGATAGGGTGCAGAGATGTTGCTCAAAGTGGAGCCTGTGTCTATATCTGCCAAGATTCTGTGGTTGTTGATAGTGTACATCATGTGTGTTGCTGTCCCTGTCATGTCCATGTCTATACCACCAACAATAGTAACTTACTCGCCTTCGCACGTTGTCTGGAGGGTCAGTAGTAGCGGATTTGTCTGAATTCAGAACAGCCATAGCATCGTTCTTGTTGGAGCCATTCTTTTTTCGACATGCGTTCTTGATTAGACTAGATGTTTTTTCTCGTTCGTTGTTGTTGGTTTGCTCTTTTGGCGGGTCAAATGATGCAGTCATCTCCTGATAGCGTGTGCCAGAGAATGCCAGCCATGGCTTGACTTCCTTCTAATCGTGAGCAGAGATAGTGACAGGTTTGCCATGACCGTTCGGCTTGTAATGAAACTACCGGGGTTGGCACTGTGGAGGAGCAGCTCAGTCAACTGGGAAGGCATGCATACGCTGAGCATTGTTCTTTGATCATACAGATGTCTTTTGTTGCAACAACAGTTCTGCAGTTGTTTTCCATACGTTCAATGATTTGCATTTCAGCTTCTGGTATTTTCATGCTCATATTCGTGAACTTTCCTGAAACAGCCGACATTGTAAACGTCCATTTCGTCAATCCAAGTTGTTCATGGATCGTTGCAGAAGTGCTCATGGATCTAAGTATATCCACTATATTTAAGCTGGGGTCTGTCTGTTGCTGGTAATGTGCTTGCATGTATGGCTGCATTGGAGCAGGTGTTTTCCTTATTTTGTGTAGAGATCAATGGTTGGATGCATGGAGCTGCTGCTAAACGGCTTCTTTCAACTGATTGATTATGGTTGATTATGAAGTTATGTGTCACTACTTACAACTGAAGAGCTGTTAACTTTGTTAGGTGTCGTTGTGTTGGAGTAGTTTAATCAATTGTGAGCCACGATGTGCTTAGGTCATCGTCGGCATTATAATTTGGTTTTTCAGCACATTGGTGGTTCGTAACACCACCTAATGTTGGCGTGAGCAAACTGGGTTATGATCAAATGGCTTCGTTTTGAGCGTTTTCACTAAACTGTTCTGCGGAAAGAAGCCTTTAACATGCTGATAAAAACAAATCAATAAATGATGGTGCCGTATTGAGCAGTTTGGGGAACAGTCGTTATTGCAAAACTATTAATTTTTCATGATATTTATGGAGAACAGTAGGAAACTTATAACATGATTATTGGTGTATGCGCGCTTGGAGGGAGTCTGGGACGAATGTCTGTTTACCTTGAAGACGGTTCTTACTACCGTTAGTGATCAGCAAAAGTTGAACTGACTAGTATCAATCGTGGTCCTAAACTACAGTTGTTGATTAAAGTTCATGGTCGCTGTCAACTTAATGATATATTAGGTCTTACTGGAATTGTCTTTGCTTGCTTGTGTATAGAAGCAGCATGTGTGTTTGCTAGGTTGGTTTCGACTTGGAAAAATGCCTTGTTTGAGCAGCAGAAAAATTTCTGAGGGGACTTTGACAGCCTAGATCGACCCTAACAGAAATTCAATCAGCAATTAAATTTGTTAAACTTGGTTTAATGCTTAAAAAGTTACTCGGTGGTGTGAAGCTGACTTCTATACCCTGCTGGGCTTGTATGCGAGCGTGGCTTCGTTGCCATCACTAACTTTCAGCACCAAGACCTACGCATGCGTGGAATGGACACAATAGAAAGAAAGCGACGTAGGGGCAAAGCCCGCCGGTTGCCCCATGACAATAAAATTAATAAATTGGTCATTAATAAATTTAAAACA
>JAQIUW010000113.1:0-11207 GCA_034697105.1 Lithobius agilis | reverse complement strand
CTTTTAGGGCACCCACAAATAATCCTATGCCACAAAATAAGCACATTTGGCACACGGCACACCTCTGGATAATATCCGAAATCATAAGCATTCAATTCTCTCCCCAATTTATGGACTTTACCGGTGTTCAAATGTGTTAAGACCACCAACTCAAATGATAATTTTTTTTAAAAATAATTCTGTTGTTTTGCAAGATTGTAAGGAACTTTTTTTTTCTGGGAGGGGAGGCGGCAAGCATCACTTTTGGTGCCCCCACATTTTTTTTTTAAAGCCACTTATGGCGTCTCTTCCCATACTATTTTTTCTAGTACGGTACTGTTCAACTTCTTTAAAGGTGTCGTCTCCTTGCTTTTGCATTTGTAAATGACTGAATAATTGTAGAAAAAATCAATGTAAATTATAGCTTTATTATTTTAGCATCCCTCAGGGTTTCATTTTGGGGCCCTTTTACCTAGGATTGCCATGTAAACCCCCGCCCGGTTAGCTACGGTTCTGGTTTTGAATTTACCTTTATAGATATGATTATCATAAAGAAGTGTGAAAACTTATCGTATACAATAAATTAATGAATTTTCCTTATAATTTCAGTATGGTTCCAGTATTGGTCTGTGCAGACCGGATGTGACATCACGAGCCGGAAATGACAGAGCCATTTAAGATGGCGGCCCACGTGACCCGGACTGAATTATCGATGAACTCTTTTTAATACCAGTGAACTGGCGTGAACGTGAAGAAGACATTGTTGACAATCGTCCTTAATTTATGCAATATATTATTCCTATTTTGAAGCTATAACAAAAAAAAATGCAAAAAAAAAAAAAAGAACGAGTAGTTTTAAACTTGAAGCCTGACGAAGGTTCATCTTTTTATGACTTCACCCACACGAAGAAGAGGACTCGCAGTGCGAACGCGCAATCGCAAAATCCTCCCAATTTTTTAGTTTTTATTTTCTCTGTTTTTTTTTTCTGTTTGATTTGCTTGATTGTGAGTGAGTGACCGACTTGGCTGCGTTTTACTTATACCTTTTTCATAAAAAACTCATCGTATCGTATTTAATTTTCGTTATCAGTATTATGACGTCGCCAGCCAGCCAGTATAGTTGCAAAAGAATGATGTCGAAAAATTGTTGCAATATCTCTTGCAATCAAAACTCCTTTTGACACTGTATGAAAGATAAATAGATTCATAGCTTTGTACTCCTTTCTCACTTTAAATAAAAAATAAAAAAGTTTTACGTTTTTATTTCAGATATTGAAGGATGGCTTCACAGTTTTTATGGCATACTTTGCAACGTTATCAGTTTTTCCAGCAGTTGCACAATTAGTTGTATCAACTAACGTTCAGGGTGGAGCTGCTATTTCTAGTAAGTTCTCTATGTATTCGTGTTGATAAAATGTACTAAGCATTGGGTGCAGAAAATAGTGTGGGTCTTTATACGCAACTATTTTCACAATGTCAGTGCCGTTGAATTTATTACCGTCACTATGTTTTGGCAATATACGGTATGCAGTGCCCTAAAAAAATTCCTCACCCTGTTGTGCGTCTTTGCCTATCCGAGTCTGTGTGATTTTGTTTAGGAGTGTGAATCTAGTAACCCAAACAGCTAGTGTTTATTACTACTGAAAATATACTCTCTCTGCACATATTCAAATTGCATTTTCATTACATAAAATCACTCACTCCATTGACGAAATTATAAAGCCGTTTTTGATTGTTTTAGCAACGCGTAATCAAAACGCAAAACAATCCTTCACCAACGCATCCCCATTGTCGCCATAATATCATCCAACCTCTATTGTTCCATCCATTGTTCGGCTCTTTTTCGTTCGTCAATTTTTTCGATTGCCACGAAAAAATTTCCGCTCTACGATTTGCCAAGTTTTATTGTGTTGTTTGTGTTTTCGGAGGATTATGCCGAAAGTAACAAAGAAGAAACGGTCAGAAGGTTGTCAACACATCCGAAGTGAGCAAGATCCGCATCCTTTCTGCCGGTCCTGCAGAAAATGCTCTTTCGCAGTCAATCCGTGTGACATTTGTAATTCCATTACGCCGGATAAACTTGTGCTAATCATGGAATCAGCGAAGAAGGCGGCTCTACGTAAGCAGCAGCAGACTCGTCGGCTGCAGCGATTAGGATTAAAAGATACGTCGCCGCCTAAGGCTTGTTCGTCGATTTTTTTCCGTTGATTTGGATCATTTGGCCAGGCAGCGCAGCGAGGCAGGATTGTCTCCGATCTCACTTCCGGTTGGCAGCCATGCACACGACGCGTCATCGCCACCACTACTACCACCATCGTGTCCACCCACTACCACGGCATCTACTTCAGGGGGTGAGGTGCATGTTCTTGTGCTCCTTCGAAATTCTTGCTTGCATTATCACGCAACATAGCAACAGTCAACGTTAGGTTTTAGTTTGTGGTAAAATGTTAGCATGGATATATCAATTTCTTTACTATCGATCAGAAGAACATATGTTTGTTACACAGGCGTGTTTGCAGACGTTTCACAGCTTCATTGGTACGCAATGACGACATGGAAAAGAAGAGGATGAAATTATGACCCATACTGTTCCTCCTTGGTTCTCCCCATTGAGTCCTCTTTTTATGCTTACTGACTACTTGGCAATTTTGTCAAACGTAGTTCAGTAGTTTATGGCTTGTTTTTCTATATTTTGTGCTGTTTGTGTTTTTTGTGCCTGAAGAAGAACCTGAAGTGATGCTTCGAAATATTGCGATTTTGTAGTGTTATAATTTGTTTTTGTAGCAGTACTGTTCCCAGCTTTCTTACTTATATCCATGACAACATGGCGCTGATCGTGGACAGTAAATCTGGCATCGTCATGGCATTTGCTCGCGGCATGGGACACATCAAATCTACGACGGGGGCTAAGCGGTAATATTTTTTCAATGCGACAATGTCTGGGAAAATCTTACGAAAACCTTGGCCATCAAAAGTAGATCGTCTGCGTGTAAGAGAAATGAATGATTCACAATAACAGAAAGCATATGGCACAAACAGAAGCAGAACAGAAAACACAATATTGTCGGGGTTTGTGAGCATGCTTTTTGATATACATTTGCCGGGTGATTGGTTGCCATCTTCATAGAGCGGTAGTCATGAGATTGTGAATAACGTCAGTTAGTTCGTTGTAAATCGTTTGCATGAAAAAAGTAATAATTATTTCACCATCGTTGTAAAACGTATGAACAATTAAGCGGTAAACAATTTCTCTGTTTCGTCGGCTTTGCTTGTGTGCAAAAAAAAACTCTTAGAATGTCTGTTCGTTAATCGTAACTAGGTCAGTACTTGGCAAAAATCTTGTTTGAATGTTTTTTTTTTTTATTTAGAAGTTTTTTGTTATGGTGCTATCTGAAATCTTGTGGTTGCCCGATTTCAACCACCTGTAAGATTTTATTCGGTGTAGGTGTTTCGGTCGTTGCGAGAAACAGCAGTCGTGACCTCTTAGCTGAGGTTGTAGCCCTGAAAAAGGGCCGTTTGGCATGAGGTTGGTGTCACCATCACAGGCGGCGATTAGAAACATTGTGGTGACGGCTGGCCGTGGCTTGGACATCAGCGTCGGCGATGGCTTGGCATCGAAGATGGCAGCGGGGGCTGTTGTGGCGGAAGTGGATGGGAGGCAGGCTCGGCATCGGTGAAGTTTGGGCAGGCATCAGCCGTGGTCCTTGGCTGGCGGGAGGCGATGGAAGGCTAAAACAATCAGGTTAGCAAACAAACAAACTGACAGACATGGAAATTGGGGAGGAAAGAGAAAGGTTAGGTTAGTTAGTGAGTTGTGGCGATGTTTTAGGAGCTTAGTCCGAAAGTGAGCATTGAATTCAAATGGTTTCCAAAAGGTGAGCTTGCTGTCTGACGGTCGGGCTCGGCGATCGTAGAAGTGGCGTGATGGAAGATAGGCTTAAGTTGGAGCTTGGTCCGAAATGCGGGAGTGGTTGGAAAGTGTGTCCAAAATGGAAGATTCGCTGGGGAACGAAAAGAGGCTTCGCCGACCTCGTGTGGTTCCGTCAAGGGCTTCAAGTCTCGCTTGGCGTCCGGGGAAAGCTAGGCCTTGCCAATGCGTGGTCAGACTCGGTGATACAAACGATAGGCGGTGTGCGATGAGATGCGCTTAGCGGCATGCGCTGGTTTGGCAGGTGGCGACATCTATCGGCGTCTTCGTGCGTCTCGGGCAGTGGAAGGCTAGAGTTAGCCAGAGAGGTAGAAAGCGAAAGTGAGAGTTAGGGATGGGAATGATCGGCCGGCGTCATCTTGGCGTCGGGCTCGGCGATGAAGACTTACGGCGTGGACGGCATCTTACTGCGGCAACTTCATGGACCTTGGGGCCAGATCGCGGGTGGATAGGCGGGCAGAATGGTAACTGGCAGCACGTGGTGTTAAAGATGCGACTCGGCGTGTTGGCGAGCATGCATATTTATCAGCGACTGGGTGTGGACGTCAGGGAATCAGTCGGGCGTGTCTTGGACGATGACCGACAGCTGGAGCTAAGTCCTAGCTGGCCGTTAAAAGAGCGTGCCCCATTGGTGGAAGGCGGCTTGCGTCGAAGGCTTCCATTGGTCGCTGGTGTTAGCAAGAGAGAGTGGGGCTGAGCGAGCAAAGCGTGCAGTTTGCGTGCGCTCGGAGTGCTCTGAGAAGGCAAGGGCAAGTGGTCAGTGAATGGCGCATGCAAGGCGAAAGGAGAACGCTGATTGGTGGAAATAGGGTTCTAGAAATCCTGTTTCAGTTTGAAGGTCATACGAGAATCAAAGCACGGAGACAAGGAAAGGGATGTCGTTAGGAACGACAACGAAAGCGGCATGCATTAGAGCAAGAGGCCGGGGAAAGATCCGTTAAGAAACGGAGATGCAAAAGAGAGGCAAAAGTGACATTGCAGAAAGTGAGAAACTTAGCATGCGTTCGGGCAGGAAAGTTTGGGGGAATAAAAATTGGGACACAAAATGTAGAAAGAGTTAACGTGGGACGTTAAGAGAATGCGCTAGGGTAAAAGGATTGGGCAAGTTAACATGCGTTAGAGCAAGAATTGGGTCGAAAAACGGGCCGAAAAGTTGCGAGAAAATTCGGGTAATCTTACAAGTTAAACAAAAAAGGAGGCAAGTGTACAATGAATTGAGGCAGTGGTGGAGGAAAGAACAGTTCCTCCAGTGAATGTAGTCGTATAAAACTGTTTCACCCTTATTATCACCGATTTGTTTTTGCAATTTTCTAGAACAGACATGGCAGGACATGGTTGATTTTAGGAATTTCTGCTTTTCCCAACATTATCCACTTGATTAGAAAGTGTTCTTCTGCACAATTTCTATGAGATCTATATACAGCCTAAAATCATGATTTGGAAGTAGGTTTTTTTTTCAGATTCTTGTAGCTATGGCAACAGAGGTTCCCACCCAACTTCAAAATTTTCAGAATGGTGAGTTAACTTGTCACTCATATTTCAGAAGTCCCTTAACAATTAACATCCCTTAGGCGGATAAGTTGCTTAGTTTACCCAAGTATACATCATTTTGGAATTTAGTATTCTTTACTAAAAATGAACACTGTCCAAGTAGCTCTCTAGTAGCTCTATGATACACATATTGACATATTGAAAGTCATTAAAGTCCAATTCGACATATCAATGATTACAAAAATAAAACAACTTTATCACATTCAGCCTTATATAAGAAAGAATGACGTCAAAATGCAGCACAAAAAAATCGCTGTGGAAACGTCTGTCTTTGCTTTGCTTTCAAATTTACGAAAGTACAACATAACATTATCAGCCTTAAAATTAATAATACCAGTAAAATGCATTGTTATCGTACCTCTTCTGCATGTTCTTGATCCGTGTTAGGCTCAACAGCAACAAGAATCACTCCAACCAAATTGAGTGCTAAGAGGCGTGTACGTAGATTGAACACCATGGGCAAAAGACTATCTGGACTCTGGCCTGCAATACTAAGCAGCAGTTTGGTCCACTTCCTGCTGGCTAACAGCCGTTGTACTTTGGGCGATGTTGCAACCCGTCGTACAAATACCAAAAAATCTCCAAGACAAATTTCATCTATCCTCTTTCGTTTTTCAACTAAGATAGAAAAACATAAACAAACACTTTAAATGAATTTTTAAAGATATTGGCAAGAACATTTTTAGAAATTGTAAGAAAATAGAAAAAAAAAAGACATACTTTACTGCAAAGCAATATGGGTTCACTAAAATTTAAGAGCCAATACACTTAATTCTGATTGGGTTTTATTGGGGAAATCTTTTATTTAGGAAATTTATACATAGGTCTATGTATGATGCAAGATTTATAAAAAATATAACCCATATAACAGGTAGACTAACGCTCTCTTCTGTAATGCAGTACACTATCACTAATTAAACAGACCAGTAGTAGATGATGCATGCTCATGGTGGAGTTGCTCGGGTGGCGTTGGAGTGAGGGGGGTTGAAAGGGAGAAGATTGATACAATCTTACACATCCTTAAAATGTATCATTCACTTAAAATGTATCATTCACTTTAAATGTATCATCTTTAAAATGTATCATCTTTAAAATGTAAGTTGCAGTTTAGTATTTGTTTCTATATGCCTTTCTCCGTAAAGCTTGCTTGTTGGACCCATTTGCAACTGCTTTTATATTAGGCAGTTTCCCAAGCGGCAATTAACTTAATAGCTGTCACTCAGTCCCAATCATAGTGTAGGCATTGATGTAGTGGCCACAAAGTTGCAGTATATTTGGATGGCAAGATCTCAGCACTGGATAACGTTTGTTTGTAGATTAGGTTTCAATGTTTACTTCTAAACTAATGCCTTGTCTTATTGTTTTAGATAGGTTAGGGGTTGTCCATGTAAGAATAATGGTATCCTGATGTAAATTTGAAGATGTGGGTTAATCACGGTCAATTGAAAACTCTTTAGAATGTGTGGCACCTGAGGTACGCAGTATCACACTAAGATGGAAATGGCTGGATGTTTACAGCTGGCACGTGGGCAGTTCACATGCATAAAAAAAAGGAAACCAAAGCAAACAAATGTCTGCAAACTATTACACAAAAGGAAAATTAACTTAAAAGTTGTAGTAATAAGATGTGATTATGCAAATTAAAAAAAGGAAATGAATATAGCAAAAATTGCTGAATTTTTTTCATGCTTATTCACACAAAAACATGGCCCAAAATGCTAATGAATTGATTAAAATGATATATTATGAACGGAAAATACATCATTAGTAACATGTATGGTTTCTTTTCAGCTGTGCACTTGTTAAACAAGTAGGCCTAACATTTGAGTTTAAAGAAATAAAAAGAATGGACATTTGGACCTGGATTATGAAATTTCTGGAGCTCATTTAAAAGAATGGACAACACCTAACCATCAAATAAAGAATTAACGTTTGAAATCATCTAAGTTAAAGGAACTGTGATAAACATTGTCTAAGATTACCGGATGCAAAGTTGAGAATCAACTAAAAAAAAAAAAAAACTAAGATATTCCAATTTTGTGATCTTTTGCTTTTATTGCAAAAGATTACACAAACCTGCTGAGATGTAGCAAAATATATAAAGCAGAGCGTATTCAATGCACTTACTCACACCAAGTTATGCAAGTTAGGTTAGGAAATAAGTTAAGCTTTTATTGGAGCTCTCTTGGACTTTTTTTTCATAAATATTTTCAGGAGTTCAGCGCCGTTGTTATTATATTAGATGAATGCAGTAGCATAATAATGGTATGCAAATACTTGTTATTTCTGGTTTCGTTTGACTGTTATGCTTTAATCTCTACGTTTATAGGCCTACTTAAGATATTGTGGTTTGCATTTGTTTATTTACTGTTATGAGCTATATATATATATATTTTTTTAACCTTTCAGCTAGTTTTTTAGCCTCATCATTTACTCATCTGTCGTGGATTGCGTAGCAGGTCTCGTTAGATTTTCTGTATAATGCTTTTTATGTCGGGTGCAAATAACTGCGCAATTTAAGCGCCCTTTAAGTGCCGTATTATTGGCTGTCACTCGCTCGATAATTTTTCTAATTTTCATTCAGAGGAAAACAGTTTTAGCACTACAACAGAACGCCTGACCTTAATACGCAGAAAATAAACATACTGTTTATGAATTAGTTTATCACATTTTGCAAAACACGGCGGCTTAAACCGTGATCCCTAAACCTCGTCTTCAATTCCGTCCCTTAATTTTGATACCTGTGGCTACTGCTAATGGAGGTTACATTTTTGTAGCTTTCCTTTTGAGATGCTGCAAGGGTTAATGTTTGTTTAATATCCCACCCACCCAAAACTTCGCCTTTGGCTTTGATCGATCGAAAGACTCTAGACCGACTTTGTTGTTTTCTGTGGCCAAACAAAGCATGTAAACGCAGCGATGTCAACGCGGATGCAAAGCAGAACCATATGTAGTTACCTTCTCTCCTAAAGCACTCAAATAAAAACGGCAAAATTTTAAAGCATGCCTTCTAGAGACCAAAGCTTGACTGAATTAAACATGAACTACCGCTATTACTTCGGCCAGCCATAGGTTTTCGGAAGTCTTAAAACTTACAAAAACTTTGCAACTAAATTAAGTTGTGCTCTATGCTATTTTATCGGCAATTTAAGTAGAAGACAAATCTTGAAAAAAAAAAAAGTTCCGTCCATCTGTCTGGACGTGCCGGTTGTAAGTCCGATATTAAAATTGTTCAGAAAGTCATAGAAAATTAATAATAGCCTGCCTGGCAAATTTAAAATATAGGTTTTGAGACCAATTAAAAAAAAAAAGATGATGCTAAGAATTACTGTGACAACTATAGACCAATTTTAACGGTGATCAATTAGGTAGAACAGTTTTTGGTAACAGATTGAGATTTTTATAATAACAATAAATAACATTTTTTTAGCAATTCGGTTTTAAAAAAAGTATTGGGACTATAAGGATTCATTAAACAAACTAAATTATGTGATTACATCTGCTCCGAAATTGGAAAATTGGTATACGGCGTTTTAATAGATTTGCAGAAGCCTTTGATACCCTTGAGTATCGAATATTATATGAAATCTGTAATAGTACGGGGTTAGATTGATGATTAGAGTACTATAGGGAATGACCACTGGTAAATAGTGAAGTGTTACGTACTTTCTAAAAATTATAGGAAAAGTAGAAAATCAGTAAAACAATTTGACAACAATGTCGGCCAAACAGAAAATCTGCTACGTAGTCTCGCGAGGTTCAATTTTAGACTCTTTCCTGTTCTTAATTTTTAGACTTCTAAACGTCAGTTTATAGAAGTCTATTAGAACGGCTCTGTCTGTCCGTCCATCCGTCCGTTTTTCCGGATCCATAGCGCCTAAACCAAACAAGATAGAAATAAAAAAAATTTTATGAATTCGTATGGATTACACCACATACCATTTGCAAACCGGAAGCGGCACGACTTCGGGTTAAACAGGAAGTCGTGTCCGCCTGTCCGCCTGTCCTTCCGCATCCATAGCGCATAAAAGTAAACAGATGAAGATTGAAACCAAATGATATACGTTTGGACCACATCACGCACCATTTGAAAACTGGAAGTGGTACGACTTCCGGTCAAAATGGGTGTGTGTCCTTTCGCATCCATAGCGCGTAAAGCAAGCAAGATAGATGCTTGAAACCAACTGATATGAGTTTGTTTGGACTACATAACTCAACATTTTCAAACCGGAAGTGGTAAGACTTTGGGTTAAACCGAAAGTATGTCCTTCCGCATCAATAGCTCCTAAACCAGACAAGATAGAAGCTTGAAATCAGCTCATACGAGTTTGTATGGACTACATCACGTACCGTTGGATAACTGGGCGGCACGACTTCCGGTTAAAATTCCGTTTGTTTCTTACCAGTTTAGAAGTCTTTAGGCAATGCTTTAGTCTTGCCGACCCAATTATTTATAAATGATATCAGAAGTAGATTAAAGGTACTTCTTTATGGTACTTCTGATGATATTGGTCGAAATATGGAATTTGCATAATTCCTTCTGCTTGCTTGTACTGACATAAACAAAGATTTATACGTAGTGATTATGAGGCTTTGAAAACACTACTGCGAAGGAATTTTGATAGTTTTAATTACTAGCTTTATTATAATGATATGTTTATAAATTGGTAAAATTGGTTTATAACAAACAACAAGCCAATTTCATTCTATAAATAAAATCACCACCTATTGCAGAGATATTGGTTTACATTGATGTTTGCGTGGTCGGACACTTCTTTGCGGTGTTCTTTTCATTAATTATCATTGGTTTACAGACAAAAAATAGCACATAAATAAAACTTGCAATGCTTTGTAGCTAAGCCATAAAATTATTTGTAAATGGTCGCATAAACAACATACAACCTAAATGACATGATTCTAAGACTAAGAAAAATTAGAGTCAGATTTACAACAGCGGAAATAATTACTAGCCCATAAAGCAAAAGGCTGTTGTATTATGCATGGATTAAAAGTATTTCGAGATACGGTATCGAATTATATAGCTTTAGGCCTATATCTGATAAACACTTAAAAAGATTGCGGAGAATTCAGAATAAAATAGTTTGGGTTC
Organism: Lithobius agilis; assembly: GCA_034697105.1. Taxonomy (NCBI): domain Eukaryota; kingdom Metazoa; phylum Arthropoda; class Chilopoda; order Lithobiomorpha; family Lithobiidae; genus Lithobius; species Lithobius agilis. The sequence goes on along the minus strand of JAQIUW010000113.1, from coordinate 639 downwards.
TGTTAAAAACATTCAACAGTATCAGACCATTGAGCGATTATGTGGTCGTAATAAATAACTACCATAATTATTGTAATTATAGGATTACGAACAAATTTATATTAGATTCTTCAGGAAAAACCACTTAGCCTATAGATAATTATAATGTCTCACATTCGTGTAACGAATACGGTAAACTTAAACGAGACTGCTAACGAAAACATTTTTAAATAAAATAAACACTGATAAAATCGCCTTAGTTAAAAGTAAAATTAAAACTTTCTTATTACAAACTTTTTACTAATTTTTGAATTTTATTGTTATTTGAGATTGCTTAATGTTTTTTGTTCTGGGTTAATTGCATTTATTTTATTTTTTATGTGCGCGTTCAATCTTGGCTACTTTGCGATGTATTGTTAATGTAACAATGGTGGAGTGTTTTTTGTAAAATATAATCAGACAAAAACCATAGATGGTGAAGGAACCCGCCAAGTTCTCAAGTGCTTCAGCCATTACAAGTAGTGATATCAGGACGCAAAGCGCTTTCGCCAAGTTAAAATAACAATTACATAGCCAATAAAACACGAGAGGACGTGGCACGTGCATGCATGAAACCGAATAGACATATGAGTAAGCAACACGACAAACAAAAACCAAACT
>JAQIUW010000112.1:0-11223 GCA_034697105.1 Lithobius agilis | reverse complement strand
TTAGTAGACACGGGGGAAAAGGAAGGTTTGGAAAACGTAATGTCATAAATGATTGAAAATAAATATTTCTAGGCCCTACATAAAGTTTGGTTTTTTAAAAGTTTTTTTTGTAAACTTGAATAAATTGAGTCCTTCCCCAATCTTGGTTATATTTATAAAATAGTGCAAAATTTCATTAATTTCAATATTGAAATGTCTTAACCCAATTAGTTCTAGGAACTAGTGCAGTAAAAACCACTATTTGTTTATCATTTTGTTTGATGTAATGACGTTTGTAATGATACTTGTCGACCTTTATCAACAACAACGATCTTTATCAACCTTCTACCTTTATCAACCTTCTACCTTTATCAACCTATCGACCTTTATCAACGATCTACTTTGTCATTAAGAACCGTTTTTTTCTTTTCAGCTGCATATTCAATACGACGAGCGTTATAGCCAAACACGGAGAACAAGGCAAGTGTTAATGGAAAACATTGAATTGCGCTATAGTTTATAACAGAAAAACAACAATGGAGGGGCCTCATCAACCAACTAAAAAAGACCTCTGCATTCAGGACTTGCCCAACGAAATTCTGGATCATATCTTCTGTTTCTTGACGATTAAGGAGCGCATACGAACAGAATGGGTGTGCCGCAGTTGGGCTGAATTTGGGAAAAATTACAAATGGAGTTGGCCGATCAAACTAAACGACAAGATGATAGTAACAACTTCCCAGACCATTACTGATGATATTCGGTCGTCAGTTATGTCTCGATGTGGCGTCAGTTTAAAGAAGTTAGCGATGAGAGTAGAGTATTGTAAAGGCTATGTTTCGACCAAATTCTTCTATATAATTGGTTCCAATTGTCCAAACTTGACAGAAATTGTGTTGGATCTGCGCGAAAAGCCTGAAGATGAACATTCCGAGGGGTCGTGGGTAAATGTAACGAAGGGATGCTCTAAACTGGAAAAGATTTCGTTAAAACTTGTATATTATAAGGGAAATGAGGGGAGTATATACCTTGCTTTAAAGGAGTGTCGATCGTTAAAATATTTTGAACTTAACTGCGGCTCATGTAGTTTCCCTACATTTACTGCTGAGCAGTTCTTGGACGCAATCAAAGTTCCATTAAAAGGTTTCTACATTTACCGTTTTTACATGTGCAATGATTTTCCTGTTATTGCCGAAAAGTTGCTGAGCCGCAACGATCCCATTGAAGAATTCGGTATTAGTATGTTAAGTAAATCCTACAGTGACGTACTGGTGCATTATAAGAAGACACTGAAAGTGTTAGATTTACAATATTGTCAGCTGTCATCCAGCAAACTATCTGAAATGTTCCTGACCCAGCAACAGCTGGAAGTTCTGTCGTTGAAATCGTCACGCTGGGTGGATGATCAAGTTATGAACATTCTCGCCACAAACTGCAAGCAACTCTGGGCTCTCAACATTAGTCGAACAAAGGTGACTGATGATGGATTAAGTGCTCTTGCAACTCTACCAAACTTGACATGCCTGGATGCGAGTGAACTATCTGAGATTACCGGGGAAGGGTTACGACAATTGGCGTCGCATGGTCGGTTGGAAATATTTCATTTTGCGCACAGTCTTCACCTCGAGGATGAAAATCAGATAGAAGAAAGCTGCATAGAGTTGGTAAACAGCAGCCCCAATTTGCGCTTGCTTGACTTAAGGCTTAATGATTGCATCACAGAGAAACTTGTAGAGGCAGTCCGTTCATCACTTCAGAGGGGATTGTTAAAAGGTCCAATCGTCTTGTGTCTAAGTACCTACCAAGTGAACACCAGTATTCTAGGATGCGACAAGCTGGAGATGATTTTTGATTCAAAATCCAGGGCAAAAGCCAGTGCCACGGGCTGTTTCCTGGCTGATGGGATGCTGGCTGCTACATCAGCAAGTCAACGAATTTATCCATGGGGACGACGGATACGAGACGTTTGGGGTTTGTAGTTAGCTTTTTTCTACACCTGTCATCGTGTTTTCACCACCATTCTGCCCACTTTTTGCCACTTTTCAGTCCAACCATTTTTTAGTCGCTAAATCAACACACACGTGACTAATTATTTTATATGCAAGCCAAAAAATAGAAAAAAAGGATATACCACGTACTTGTATTTACTAATATTATACCTTTATTTGCACCAAAGCTTGCATCTCTTGAATATTAAGTTCATACTTGCATGGTCATGCATCACCTTATATACTCCCGGACGAGCCTATTAATGAAATCGAGGTGCTAACTCCTTTCCACCCATCATTTATAACGTGGAAATGCATAGCCATTTTAAACAATGTAGGCGAAAGCAGGACATACGAAGACAATTATTGAAAGGCTAATTACCAAAACCAAATTATTGTTATACTGGCTTACGATTCAGGAATTAATGTAGGGGACAGCCATTTCCCAGCATCAAATATTTATTTATAAAAGAAAGCTTTTCGGTGGTTTCAACCATTACAAAAATCATTACAATCGTTACTGATAATAGTTACCTATTTACATGATAAATTAAATTATGAAGAAGAACATTAACTTTTCAGGCTGAAGATGGTGGGTTAAAACCGTGAAAAGTTTTCCTTTAATAAATATTTAATGCTGTGAAATGGCTGTGTTACCTGTATTAATTCCCTGCAGGCTAATTTCCGTATTTTTCTTATACTTATTTAGACGTCATAATTATTGGGGTTTTACATTATGCAATACAAAGAAATTTTACCCATGAACTCCATGTCATAGGATTTATCCATTGACGCGAATCTTATGAAAGTTCCTGATACAACAATTAATGCTATTGTTAATGTGCGTATTGTTCTGCATTATTGCGTCTTAGAGGAATTCAGTTTTTGTCGCACTCATTGAGATTATCAGATGAAGTGTTAGGTCCAGAAGGTCGCGGATGAAATAACACTTCATCTTATCCAGAAACAACTCGTAGCCTATTTTGACCCCTATAGTATCTACAGAATTGTAAGAGATAACGACAAAATTATTTCTGATTCAGATCCTTCCTGTACGACAAACATATCCAAACTCTAGGATCTCCTACACCACCACCACCACGCACCTGTGCAGAAAAAGCTACTCAATCGATTTTCACCAAACGGGACCTTGCCACCTTTAACCGAGAGGTTTTGGTTCTGATTGGAATTATTAAATATTGCTTTTCGATTTTGAGGCAAGACATAGGCCTATTGTAGGTCGATTGGAGCTGATCATAAGTAGCTTGTTTCTAGTTAATATATTTGGGAAGGATTCATTGCGAATCATCGTAATGGTCTGTAAGGAATTTAAACATAAGTAACAGATAATATGTGATGCCTGCTATGTCCTTATGACTTGTATACAGACTTCACATGACGTCTGATTCGTTATTAATTCAACACCGAATCAATTTGACGTCAATATGTATTGCTTTGGGTTTCCGAATTCCCTAGGCAACACTTAAATTTAGATCAGTTCTGACACCAGTTGAGCACCTGTAAAAGGTGTATATTGATCTTTCAACTAACGTTTAAATAAACCAAAGTTCCCTGATAATGATCAAAATTAGATCAATTCCCTTATTTATTCCCTTTTCTATTTGTATTCTAGATCAACATTGCCTAAAACAGATCTCAACACGGATGTAGGTCATCACCCTTCAATTTACGGTTCTTTAAATTATTCTTTCTTAATTAATAAAATTCGATGCTGGAGTTAAATATTAAATGCAAACAGACAAACCAGAAGTGCCTTTTTGTGTTTTGTTTATTTCTACTAAGTAACTAAATAGTAAAAATTATTTACACACAAATATATACAAAACTTCCAAACTTCATTTCATTATTTTCTCAAATTACGAGATTATAAAATCCACATTGTTGTTTCACCAAAAACCATAAAATCCACACACACTGAAATTATATCACAGATAATACAAAATTTCACTTAATACTTATTGTGGTTATTCTTCACAATTCCTTGATTCTAAACTTTCACTTCACAAAATATTCTTTAAAACAATTTCACTCTTTAAAATATTACTCATTTAACTTTTTGTTGTTAATCTTCAATTTAAATAATCTGAATTATGAGAGGCACCTCTGTTTTAACCAACACCCTAATGGTTTATAATTTACAATTCATTCATCTTAGACTCACGTTTCCAGTCGTCCCTCTGATGGTCCGTGTTATTTTCTCTCGCTCGCCTTCATCGCATTACGTCTCTCTCTCTCTCTCTCTCTCTCTTTCTTTCACACACACACCTGTACGTCTGGTCTCCACGCTAGATATTGTTCAACTCTCTGTCTGCTCACGCGCGCACCTCGATCGCTCGTTTCAAAACTCCAAAATCGTAAACTGTACTCTGACGTTTCATTATCTCATTGGCTAATAGCCTTACGCTTTTTATTTCCGGTTGATACTTGCTAACATCCGTTCCGTAATGCCATTCTCTTTTGTCCTGTCATCATCGATAGATTTAGATTTGAGTCATGTCTGTGTCCGGGTTTCGTTTTAACAGTATTAAATTCACCGCCAATTAATCTTGCTTGGATTCGCAAGTGAACCTCTGGTAATTAAATCTACAAAGATTTATCGTCGTTTTATTTTCGCGTTGGTGCTTCTCTCAATTCAAGGTGTAGTTCATTAAGCCTAATCATATGCAAGTAATTAATTATTTAAAAGTTTATCAATTTACGAATTCGTTTGATGTTTTTAAAATATACACATGTAAATCACGACATTTCAAACTTTATATATATAAACTCAGAAAATACTTTAGTCATTTATTTAATACTGAAACTTGTGATTAAAAACTTGACTTCATAATTAAAGTTATTTAATTATTATTTAAACTTCTTAAAATCTTAATATTAGACATCTTATATTACTGCTACGTAATAAGTACTACTTTAAGTTCAAAACGAACATATTCAAACTCAAAACACATATTTAAACATTATTCAAAATAACATGAAAACATCATAAAATATTCGTTCATCCATATATTCATAAACACTATAAATCATTCTTTAATTCCATCTTAATGTTATAATCTTATAACTCTTAAAACTGTAATGCTCCATGCATTACACTCTCCAACAACTCACGGGAAATGTGGCTCTCATAAGAACTAGAGTCAAGGATGGCTCGAAAATGGTGGTTGCATACTGACACCAACAAAGCTAGAACTTTACCCGGAGGTGAAGCGGTCATCAGCTTCTTCTGTGCAGGCTTAGGCTTAGGGCAGTCCTTCTGAAGGTGGCCTAACTCGGAGCAGTTGTGGCATGTCTGTTTCGCCAGCCAATTTCTGTCAGGTGTCTTCTTGTTCAGATCCATGGCGACACTCTGTCTGGTCGGTTCGGTCTCTGTCCATCTTGAGTACCTTTTGCCGTTGTCTTCAGACGGTCGCGTAGAGCCTTCAGTGCGCTGTTCTTTCCTTACTTGTTGTTCTGGGAACTTCAGATAATCAGGTAGGCCACGTAATATCTTTAAGAGTGTCTTGAGATCCTCGGGATCACGCACTTGTTACAAGAGCTCTGACATCCCTGTGAAACTTGCTCGTGATGTGCTTGATCTGTGTTTTTCGGCAATCGGAACTTCTAGCTTCCTATATTGAGCGATGATTCTGGTGTAGAACTCAAGCGGGATTTCTGAACTGAGTTGTCTCATAGAGGCAATGAGTGTCAGTCTTTCTGGGTCGTCTTTCGCTTTCAAAAAATCATTCAACAATGCACGACGTAAATTCTTCCAGTCCTTTTCTTCTTCAGGAATGGTCGTCCACCAAGTGTAATATCTGTCTCGCAACAGCATGATTACATTAAGAAGTGTCATGGTAATTTGCGCTTCAGCCATGTAAAAATCCATGTCACGGATCCAGTCCCTTAAATTAACTTGTTCAGTTAACCTTCTAGGTAGAAAATGAGCAGTAGCATAGGCATGCGCAACTGTTTTCACATGTATCTTTGCTGATAGTAGGTACATCATTAATGCACACAATCTTATCAACTTTTTGTCCAAGATCAATGCCAACTACAGCAGTATTACTAACAATAGGTATACCAACAGTACCAGAGTCAATGCCAGTAATAGGCAGTGTGTTAACAGTAGGGTTGTTACCTTTATCTTGTGAAGGTATGTTGGGGGGAACAGCCTTGCTACTGTAAGAGAAGCAGTGTCTTCAGCAATACGTGTTATCGTATCACCTAATGATTGCATTATAAACCCTTTCAACTCATTCATCATCTCTAATATTATTCCACAATTTAATAAGGAAATGTTAGATTGCGACTCAGACTTATTTAATTGTTGCAAACCTGCAGCATCATTTTCGTTTTGTGCAACGTTTTCATTTCCGGTCTGACACGCAGGGATTTCATCGACATGGGCGGCGCCATCTTGCGTGCGCTTGGCAGTATCCATGGTAACTGACGATCGTGCTTCAACAAGTGCTAACGGGGCAAGCGACAGCGTATCGTTTTCAAGATTAGAGTTCATATTAATAGCTCCACTAATATCAAAATTCTCAAATTTGTTTGTGGCAAACAGTTTCGTGTTACGAATTTTATTTAGTTCAGTAAAACTTGGAGTGGACGTGAAACGAAAGTCAGAGTTCATCGTTTACGATTACGAGGGCAAATCGGCAAAAAAAATGTTACGCAAATTCTGCATGAAAAATTAACGGCTTGCATTAAAGTTTGAATTACGTCGAAACTCTTCCAATTCATGAGAATGAGCATCAAAACAGTAGAGTACAGGAAAACTCGGTTGATAAATGTCAAAAGTTCAAATACGAATCTGTGATACGTAGGACTCGCGTGATGCATAGTGTCGGTCAAATTCGTAAGCCTAATCGTAACTTTTACGTTCGTAGCAGTCAAGTTTATGACGTGGTCTCCGCCACTCAAATACATGCATACCCAAACTTTACGATATTCAACTGTATTAATCAAAGTTCTAATTTGCATTGACAGTTCAAATTCAACAACACTAAATGCAATATTTGAAATTGGTTGCCGTTACGGTCGTCGGTTTTACTTTTAGCGCATCGCAAAACTTTCATGTAGGCTACCGTAATTTTCGTTTTCAAAGTTCAAATGTTCGTAACAGCAAATTACGCTTACCAAATCGTGAGTCAGCTTTATTATTGCAATTTCATCATACCAAATACTCACAAACCTAATGATGATCGTAGGTTGAAGCTTCGTGTTTAGCAGTGCTTTCGTGTGATCTAGACAAAGGCGGGCGAGCGCTTCAGAATGGCTTCGCAGAATCAGACATCTTTGTTGAAAATTTCCAACGTGGTTCGTGATCGATTGTTCGCGACTTACTTTTAATTCGGGCGCCAAGATGTACTGTGCTCCGACAGTAAAGACTCTTCACATTGTAATTAAACAACAAACTGGTATTTATTTCGCCGGATAGCTCATCGCAGTACACGAGCCGGCCTGCTCCACAACCGAGCAGCCGACCAACTCTCTGCCGACTGCTTCCCGCGCCACGCATGCACAGTAACAACCAAGTAAAGCAAGCATTGCTCAAGAGACGGCGCAGCGTCCATTACACAGACACATGTGGTGTCAAGACTAATTGTAGCGGAGTTTCGTAGTTGTACTTAAATGCAATAAGATAGCCAATACAACTCAATCCACATGTAACCCACAGTTAGGGCCAACGTCGATTTGTGTGGCCGAGTGGCCAACAGCCACACGAATAAAATCAATGTCAGTGAAAACGGCTATTTCTTGTGTGACACCATACGCCGTAGTATGAAGCCGGAAAGTAATTCACTCTATTTTTCTCCACGGACTCTGAAGACTCGTTACGATCACAAAATTGGTAGCAACCGTGGTGAAGAAACACTAAGACCCGAGGAGAATTGGCCCTGGGAACCCTTGTGTTGAAGGCCTAACCCCCACGCCAAAAACCCCCGTTCGATAACATCCCTGGGGGACCTGACCATTCGGAACCGTGGGCAATTCAGCCAAGCGACACAAGGGGATGGATCTCCTGCAGGGCCAATGCGGCTTCTACGAGTAAAAGATTCGGGTGGGTGTTACCTGGCCGAGCCCTTTGTCGTCGAAGTCTTGACTCTCACCCCGCCCGCTGAAGCAGCTACTGCCGAAGTAAAGAAGTCGTGGATCCTTAAAGACGCCAAGGCCGTTAATGCAATTATCCAGACTGTGTCCACTCAATTGGTGGGACAGTTAGAGTCGGCTAACACCTCCCGAGAAGTCTGGGATTCGTTGCATCGCCAGTACACCAAGGCAGAGGGAGAAGAAGGCGCGGACAAATACGACCATCTTCGCAATATCGCGTGGGCGGAGAGCGATACTGTAGGGACACTTATCACTCGGGCCAAAGCCTTGCGGGTACGATGTTCTGCGGCCGGACGCCATGTCTCTGACATCGACATGGCTAACATCACCAGAACCCTGAAGATCACGAAGACCAGAGATCTGGACGGTATTGCCTACGAGCTCCAATCCTTCCTGGACGACCACCCGTCTCTCGTCCTCAAACGTAATTCACAGGCCTACGCGGCGGAGGAAGGGATTTGTATTGCATGCTCCGGCAGTGGGAGAAGTCATAACTCCGGACATTCCCAAGCCCAAGCCTCAACATTGGCAGTCAAACCCAAAGATCCTGTCACTTGCTGGAATTGAGGCGGGGCTGGGCACGTTTCTAGATAGTGTCTCTCCCCTTGATCCTCAAACACCACCTGCCCTGGACCGTCGAATGCGAACACCGCCAATCCGGGCTGAGGGTGCGGCAAGGGGAAGAGAGGAAGAGGAAGGGGTCATGGAGGCCCGTCCACTGCGCAACAGAGCTCTGCGGCCAGTCCGTCAGTTACGAGTCTTCCCAGCTCCCAAGGGAACCCAAGAACCAACGCGACGGCATATGTTGTCACCCCAACCACAAGCGAACATTCAGCCTTGGTCAGTTGGTTGGCTGGCAGTGGTGCCACATGCAGCATGTCACTTCAGTCCAAGGGTGTGCCACTACCATCGACAGCCTGCAAGACCGTGGACCTGGCCGGCCATAACCACTCGGAGCCGGTCAAGAGTGCCTACAGAAGACAGCTGTCTGTTAAGTATTGTAACGTGCGTTACCTGGGCAACGCCCATTGTTTGTTACTGTAAGCGGCATATTGCAGAACGGGCAAAATAGAGGGATCTGACAGGCTTTCCCAAATAGAGGAGGCACTGTGTATACAAAGAGAAATCCAGAGATAAACGCGTCAAACTTGAGAGTTACACTATTGCTGCCAACTTTTCCAGAATTTTAAATACGGTTAAAGACTACCCAAATTTTAAAGAATGGGTGAATTTGAACCATAAAATTTTTAACAGGTAAAAATTTTTAGCTTGAGGGAGGATTCCGGGTTTTTTGAGTTGCGGTAAACAACATGGCTGCGATGTGACCGTCTTCGTGTTTGTTGGTCTCCTTTTTTAATGTTTTAGTTTAGTTATTTGTTTGTTTTGTTCCGTGAACATGGCTCCAGTGGTGAGCTGAAAATTTGGATTGTGTTTTTTAAAATTAAATGCAAGAATTTCCCAAACTTGGCGGTTGGGTTTATCCTTTCTTATATCTGTTATTATTATATTATTACATAAACGGTAAACCAAAACTATTGAGTCAACTTACCCAAATCCACCAAGTCGCCTCTTGTTTACCTTTTCCGAATATACACAAGTATAATGTAAACAAAAGTAAACAAGAGGTTACTGACGTTAACATTTAACAACCCTGAGCTTTACAACAGATACAAATGCTATTTGTTTATGACGTTGTATGCACGACACCTAACGGTAACAATCGTAACATTAACCCTGTCTAAATGTCCTGAAAAGCGCTCAGATGATCTGAGAAGCTGATGAAAATATTCTGGCTTGTTGCATGATAATATGCAAAGTTCTCCCGAATGTCTCAGTACCCTTAAGACTTCGTCTGCGCAAAATTGTTGATACTGAATAAACGCCGGAAAGAAGACGCAGACAATAAACGGGCGTGTTTAAATGTTTATTTAGACAGAGACGACTGCGATGGCAGAGTTTGTTCTCGTTGCCGACATAGCGGTGCAAGTCAAAGCAGATGGAGACCTCGAGACCATCGCTCGCGGAAACGCTAAGTTTACAAGTTGACTGTTCAAATATTGAGAAGTTTGCAGGTAGAGGAAACCGAGGAAAGTCACTCCATCTAAGTATTGCATTTAAAATGAGAGCTTGAAGGTATATCAGTGAAGCGGAACAAGTAGAAGAGCAAAGCAAAGGACATACATAATACCCTTCTTATTTCGTCTTGCAACTCTATCCTAAGTGATTGGATAGGCGATATCTCCAGGCCCGTGGTGTCTCCTGAAGTATGCTAAATTAGTTTGGCAACCAGAGTATGCTACTTCTTCTTGGTATTCTAAGATTGAATTTCAATCATTTTTTTTCTTACTTCTTGGTGGGCGTGGGAGGAATTGCTAAAGGAAAATGAAGAACGAAGTATTTGCTATGTAGTTGCGATTTAATTAAATGCGGTTTAATAATGCGGTTCATTAGAAGCGGTGGAATTTCTATAAGTCAAGTTATGTTTACATGAACCGTGATGCAAATGATCCCTATTTTTTGGAATGTGAGGTAGAGCAATGTTGTTCGGAAACGTAAAAAGGCAGAAAACTGCACTGATAACAGAAAATGGATATTGGAATAAAATCCAGAAACGGTACAACTAAAAAAAAAAGTGATTGAAAAATTTGAAATCGCAAAATCTACAAAATCGCAATATTTCGAAGCATCTACTTCAGCTTCTTCAGGCACAAAAAACGCAAACAGCACAAAAGATATACAGATAATTTCTCTGATAATTTGCCTGTCTGCCTCGGTTGCACGGAATATCCTCCGCGTAGAAGAATAAACTACGCATGGAATTACCTCCACGCCTTCGTTGGACTAAGAGCGGTAGAAGTTCCGTACATTTCTAACTGGTTGGCTGTATGAGATGTTTTTGTTTTTCCATATTGTTATGTGTCGTGATACGCAAAGCCTCCCTACTTGGCAGACCGTGTTGTGGAGATTATTCCGCGTGGAAGTTATTCCTGCTCTGAACAAAGTGAGGAGTTTATTCTAGTCTTGGCCCGGAATAGTCTCCGCAAGGAATAAACTCCACACGCGTGGAGGTTATTCTATCGTCCCGTCCGCCTCTAAATATTTCCCTTCCCCCTCTGCAAACACTGAACCTTTATCG
>JAQIUW010000111.1:0-11224 GCA_034697105.1 Lithobius agilis | reverse complement strand
GATTTATTTGAAGATTAAGATTCAAAGCTCTTTATGAAAAAGGAATAATTTAGCTGAGCATAAATTAAGTGCTAATCATTAAAAATTACCTAACATTAATTTAGGTTAGATTTAGAGGCCCTCGTAATACCAGTTGAAGTTAAAAATGAAGCACGGAATAAGCAACTGCGCAAGATGCGTTTCTTGGATAAACAAAGGAAATAAATGTCATTAAGCGAAACAAACCCAGAATTAACGAGTATCTATAGTGTAATATTATTATGTTCTTACTCCTCATTACAGTGACGATGACAAACGGAATCTTACCCGCGAATGAACGAATCCCAGATCAATACAAGTCATGGCGCCTTAATCCTCATAATGGTACCCCCGCTCGATTAAGCCAGATTAAGTGATTCGTTCCTTCGCAGGTTCGTTTCCGGGTCATGTCACTGTGATGAAGTGTAAGAGCATAATAATGGAATATTATTATGTTCTTACATGGAATACTTGTGATTTCTAGTTTCGTTTCACTGAAGGGCGTGATTTCATTACAACCTTTTTTACAGCTATTTGTATTTGTTTATTTCAGTATTTCGTGGATACATATATTTTTTGTGGTGTCATTTTGGTTCAGCCCTTCTCTCTGGGGGTTAAAGGGTTTTGTAAAAAAAAAAAAGGAAGTGAGAATTGTTTCTTTCTTAGTCATTTCCTAATGCATCCAGAAAAATCCAGGAAAATAAATCGTAAGTTCACGTCACCTATTTTTGTTTTAGGCCTATTTTCTACTCTCTGTACGGCCTTGGACCGGTCTAACCAACGGTACTTTCTTGAAGACATTATTGCCTAAGGTTCAAGGCACAGTCGGCCTTTCTTCGCGTGGGCATTGGTCAGATTTCTGTTTCAGTCGGTAGTCAACGGCTTCCTATTATTCCTTTCAATTCCTCTCATGTCCAATGTCCAAATCAGCTGCGTACCTTTCGAGGACTTTTCGATCCCTCCAGCAATGCAATTTGGATCAACTTTCAAAGTGACTCTGAATGCAATTCAACGCACCTTCATTCCTTTCCTTTAAGGCTTTACATGTCTAATAACTTGCAAGGTCTGTCCTACAAGAGGCTGTGTATTACAGTTCCAAAAACCATTTGGTCAATCCCTGCACGTCCTATAATTTGTACGCCAGCCCTGAAATTTCCATCTTGCACGTTTCAGGTCAGACGTCAAACCTGCAATTGGACGTTCAATTTGAATCGATTTCTTTGTGCGAAAGTCAAGTCGTGTAGCCTGAATGCATGAAAATACAATATTAAATATATTATACTTGATGAATTATAAACTTCAACCATAGCATACTATTCAGTGCTGGCCACAGGCTTATTCGTGAAGGCTGGCAACTGAACGAACGTCCTTGCCCGTTCGTACTTTACCAAAAGTATTAGTCGCCAAGCACGCTGTTACCTAGCAGGTTAATGAACGTGATAATCGTATGAGTGTAACGCTGCTTTCAACTTCTGCTGTCACTCCGCGAAAAGAAGGCAACTGCGTCCTACAAATTCTTCCTTAAACAAATATGGTGTTGAAATTAGTTGCATGACTTAAAAAAAAAAAACCAGACCCTACCTAAAAGATAAATCTCTAGGGCATTTGGAGCATTCGACTTCTTAGTAACAAATAAAGCATTTAAGTCTACAGCCGTGTTTCCCACGTAACAGTTAGTGATCGCAAGTCATATCAATTTGAAACACCAAAGTTCACCTGAGTGAAATGGCGAAAGTTTGCATACAATTTTTATGCCTTTTTATTTTCTAAACAGTTTCTTCATTAAAAGCGTGTGACGTTTTTCACAACAATGTTGCATTTCATATACATTACAAAGATGTCTTACGAACACTGAGGTGTAAAAAAGTACTGTTCGGCATTTGAGAGGTCTATTAATAATTACATCTTCTCTTATTTTCTTCAAGGTCTTCAGATCTCTCCCAAAAATACCGATCTTGGAGTTATGGTGGATGCAAACTTGATATTACAGGAATAATGCGTAGTTTCTTCCAAAAAAAAAGCAATTTAGTAGAGTTAGCTATAATTTTAAACACCCTCCATCCATGTTTTTCATAGTTATCTTCTTCATAATTATATTCAGGACATTATACAAAACATTTGTTCGCCCACATTTGAATTACCATGTTTAGGCTTGCAGACCCTATTGCAAAACTGTTGACATTCTCGAAGTGCCCAAAGAAATATCGATAAATTATGTCCGGGTTTCACCCTTCTTCCATATTATGATGGGAGTCTAGAAAATAGCTGTTTGCTGGTTCCTCGCTTCCTTCACTTACTAGTCCTTATCACAGAAGGGACCTCATTGAAACATTTAAATATCTAAATAACCACTATTATATCCCCTAACTAATCATATTTCGGAATTTCTACTAACACCTGAACGCGTAGGCTCAGTTTTAAAATCTCTAATCTAATCCCAAAATTAAAAATGTCGCACAAATTATTCTTTTTTCTCTTATCATATAGAAGTCGTTTGAACTATCCTCTTGTATCTTCTATTAATCAATGGAAGCTACTCTTTGAAGCAGGTCGTGCTTCAACTTATGTAACAGGTGAAATGCAATTTTTTTTTGTGCGCGTGTGGCCTTTTACACAATGTAGAAGAGCAATAATAATTTGCAACAGGATCAAAATATTTACATGTGATGCAGGAATTCAATGTAAATGTTATTGGTTGCATGACCAATATCAAACAACAATTTTATTAACTTTGCAGTGTGTTTCTTCTGGTACAGATGTCATTTGAGTGATGTATGAGTTTTTAACGATGTTTTTATTAACTGATAAACTCCAACTTAACAAAGCCTCCACCGAAGAGGCGAAATATATTTTTCTTTTCCCAAGGAAAAAGTTTTCCTTTTTACTTGGGAACACCTGCTTTCCCTGATTTTCTTTTACCTCTTACATGTCTTTTCCACATCTTACTCCGATCCTCCTGGGTTAGATTGTGACTGTAATAAACTAACAGTCGTCAAAGTCAAAGTCATAGATCGATTGCTACCGTTTTAAAGAATGTTTTCCAATAACAGTTTATAAGAATAAACGTAAGCCCTTTAAGCGCTAAAACAATTTATTTACAATTTTTAACAATCAATAATATTTCGCAAGTCTTTTGCTTGCTTTTTCAAATTAAACACTGAGCACATAAGACATTTAATCATCTACAGCTGATTTATACAGTTTTTCCAAGTATCAAATAAAATTAACAAAAACTTTAAGCAAACATTTACCGTGCCAATTCTTGTTTTTTGTTGGCGCTGCGATGACATTTGTCAACCAATTTATGTCCAGTGTGCAGTCACAATGCAGCTCCAGTCCAATCAACTTTCAAAGTCCAATTCACTCAACCACTTTGGCACAATTATTTTCCTCGCTTCACTAAAAAACGTAATACCAGCATTACAAAATGCTTATAAAACACCAAAACTACTTAATCTCACATTTTCTTACCTTAAAGCAGGCTACACATGACATCAACTATTATTGGGCACATAACGTCCATTAAGTAACAACATACAAAGTTATTCTCTTTTATAGCATAGGCATGTTCCACTATTGGAGTGGGTGATCTAGTCCCCCCTCTTTTATAATGTGGTACCATCTTTTCAGACTCTCGTTTTCAGGGATGATCGTATTAATTGCATTTTTCTGTGCAAATATGCAAAGCGTTTCTAATTTTATACGCTGCGACGTATTTTTTTCATCAAATAGAATTTTTGTATCATCAAAGTTTGGGTTGTGACCCGTTTTGGATTTATGCATAAAAATAGCGTTATTGCAGACATGATTTTTTATTTCAGATTTATGTGACGCCATCCTTGCTTTAAGAGTCTGTTTAGTTTGTCCCACATATTTACAATCGCACTGTTTACATGGAATTTGATACACCACATTTTTTTTATTTTTAATATCACATTGCCCTTTGTTATCGCTTTTATTTGCTAGTATTTTACTCAGCACTTTCTTAATTTGGTTTCCCCCTCTTTTGTATGCAATGGAACTCTCTTTTTTAGGAACAACCTTATTTAAGGTAGAGGTCAATTTGGTAATAAAGGGTACGATAATACGATTATCATTTTTGCTATTACTACTTTTCTTAGCCGTATTTCTCATGCATTTTTTAATCTCTTTATTAATAATTTTGATAGGAAACCCGTTTTCCAAATATTTGTTACGCATGTAGTTCATTTCATAATTCAAGTCTCCATCATTATCAGTATGTTTTTTTACTCTTAGTAGTTCATTACGTAGTACGTTGACCTTGACCGAACTGTCCATGCACGATTTGTAATTTATGGTTCTCGTAGTGTTACTAGGCTTACGAAAATGATTAAACTGCACTCCATTCTTATTTCTACTACTGATCAAATCGAGATATGCTAGCCTACCTTCTTTTTCACGTTCACATGTAAATTTAGTGCTGGGGTGGAAACTATTTAGCCACGCCATTATACTATCGCCCTTAATACAGCATATCCGGATTTTAATTTTTAAGGATTAGATCAATTCTATTAAGCACAATAACTGTTAAAAAAACCACTAATCTGGCTACCCATGGGTGTTCCATTCACCTGACTGAAGCAGTGGTTTTCATAACTAACATACGAGGTGTAGAAAATAAATTGCAAGGCATCAAGAAATGTTTCAGCATCCCATCCTAGGTCGCTAAGCACTTGTGGTTTTACAGCCAGTTCCTGCCCTATAATATCTTTAATTAAATTTTGGTCAATAGACGGGAATAGGGACACTACATCAAATGACGTCATTTCGTAGCCTTCCGTAATCTTTATACATCTGATCTGATCAATGACTTGGTCCTGTTTTAGCATAACTTTTTTAGTATAGATCAGCTGTAGATGCTTAAATGTCTTATGTGCGCAGAGTCGAATTTGAAAAAGCAAGCAAAAGACTTGCGAAATATTATTGATTGTTAAAAAATTGTAAACAAATTGGTTTTAGCGCATTTCTGCGTTAAAATAATCTGTCGTAAAGATCATAAATGAAGGCTCAATAAAGTAGAAAAAAGAAATGCTTGGTAAAGTAATCCATAATAAATAGCAACTGGTTATTTATCTAATGCATCTGCAGAAAAAAGTTTTTAAATGAAGGTCTGATTAAAATATAAAATTTGGGGGCAGGAAATTAAAGCCATAAGCAAAATAAACGACGAATATAGCAAACAGTCTGTATACCTTCTTTATGGACTTACGTTTCGTAGAGACCGGGTACAAGGCTCGAACCAGGAATCTCCAGCGACTTGGCGTGTAGACACCAAAATCTAATCAGTTCTTCAAATTGTCCATAGCTATCAGTAGCCGAAAAATGTTTCAAATCGGAGCTAATTTAGTCAAGTTATAGCGCGCACAAACAGACTTACAGACATCAGACATCCAGGTATACAGACGGACAACAATTTTTTTTCCGCTTTTTTGGACTCAAGCATCGAGAAAGTTGATTTTTGAGGTTTTCAATTTTTGAGTTTTTTTGTGTGATTTTAATACTTCGGTGACCCACCTAGGCCGGCCAGGGTAGTGTGAGAGACACCAAACTTGAGATCCTGTTGTGCAGCTATGGGAATAAATTATTCTGACCTATTCTGAACAACTTCGGCCCCTGCCATGATCGGAGATTTCCCGGATCAAATTCCGTGGTTTGCCCCTCCCTTATCAGACTTCTTTCTGTACAAAAAATAGTCTGGTAATGTTCAAAATTGAGCCGGTTAATCTAGACGAGTAATAAGTTACTTTTTAAAGCTCACCTTAAAATAATTAAAAAAAAAATTAGGCCATAAGTGTTGGTCTGTGAGCGTGGTCACGATGTGTTTTTATTAATTGTAAAGTATGTCCCATTTATGTAATGTAGGATTTTTTATGGATGTTATACGTTTCCTTAATAACTGTTATCCGAGACTGTGATCCCATGACAAAATTTAGTTGAGTTCGTTCTAATAGCGCCGTAAGTTAAAAAAGTTAAGAAAATTTTTTTCAGTGTACGATCTAGTATACGTTAGTTTATGCGAAATATTCGTGAAAATCAAAGTTTACATGTTTTAATACATCAATAGATTTTATACTTATTAAAAAAAAATCATTACTATATAAATTGAAAGTCTCAACACAAAGCGTTTTATATCTTAACAGGCCATGTCAACAAGACGAATCGGTGGTATTTCGTCTCGATCCTTGATATTAGAAAACTATTCGCTAATTTAAAATTACACTATTATTGTCATGTAGTAAATGTGTAAATAATACCAGTAGTTGATTTTCTAACTGATGAAAAAGTTGCACGACGATTTACAAGCAGTACAATTTTTTATTCGCTAATAATTCAACTTACAACCATACCGATTTAGCCACAATTGTACATACATGATCGTCTACAAAATGGTTGTTTGTTAATTGAGTAACTAACTTCTTTTAACGTTAAAAAGTTAACGTTTTAGTGACCGGGTTGGGGTGGGTTTTAAAAGTCCCAAAAAGCTGCGTGCGCAGCCAACAATAAAGCCTCAGTTCCCTTAAGAATCCGGCTTGGCCAAGGCGTAGTGGCGGACTGGTAGGACGGTGGACTGTAAAGAAGTTGGTTTGCGTCCCGTCCGAGTAAGCCTCGTTTTTTTGGAGATAGTCCTAAATTGCCAGTACCCAAAGGGTTATAGTAGCATGTTAAAAGATTGCCTTATACGCTCGGATATTTTCGACAGTAGTTAGTTGTGTATCTGGGAAAAAATAATTAGTCTCCTGTCGGCCTACAGCCAAATAATTAGAAATATAAAAATATTCGACTGCTCTTAGCTACGATTACGATAGTCAACAAAAACGGTATTTCAACGCAACGGTTAAGCTTGCAGAGCGTCCTGAAATATCCAGGAAACTTCCTATACCAACGGCGCTGGGTAAATAGTAGACGAGCGCTCCTAGCGACGGTTCCGTATTGGTCCCGGTACGCAACGCAACACAAATTGCCACTTAAAGGCGCAATCCTTTCACTACGACCTACAGATCTGCAGGCCTACTTCTTACCCTACTGCGGGTTATAAATTCGTGATGTATTTCGGATGGGGTCGGGTAAATTTATTGGCCGAACGGGTAGCGTACGGTTACCCAGTGGCGTACCGCTGGCCCCCGTAATCCCTGCAAGGCGGGGAGTGGGGAGTCTAGGGGCTCCGTATTCTGACCTAGTTTAGTCGACGGAATACTTAAGCTTTGGAAAGAAAAAATAAGTGAAAAATGAACATAAGAAAATGATAAATTAGGAATCAGAACTTCACAATTTATCACCGACCTCTTTCCTTCGTACAAACATATTTTTCTTTTCGTGTTTGGTACAATGCCGGGATTATCGAGATTATTGTATTTACTTTTTTGATTGGTAGCCTATCTATCAGTTTTTACCTGGAGCCAGCATTGATTAGTTAATATCGCAACGGAAAAATAGGTGATTGCATTTGGAGGAGAACAGGAGCCTCCTTTAGGGGGATGTCAGCAGGAGCAATTATCCCCCCCCAAACCTACCCTCCAGAATAAAAAAAAACACGTAAGCTTCGGCCACAAAAAAAAACAGAGTCCTAATGTTGGCGCAAGCTTTGTATGGGTCCCCAGGGGACCCAAGCAAAGGGTCCTCCCACAGCCGAGTGGCTAGCGTTCTGGACTGCAAGGCAAGCAATCGTGGGATCGAATCGCGCACCCGACCAACTACCATGTGCACTCTAAACAAAAAAAAGAAAAAAATGCAGGTCTTAAAGGGTTATTCACTCTCCTCTTTTAGTCTGATTATAAAAGGTCCTTTTTTAAAAGAATTAAAATTTTGAAAAGCTAGTATTAAAAGCGTCACTAATAGGGGTAAGCCTGCGCTCTTTCAGAGAATGTAAGATTTATTGCTCTACTCTTTCCCGTTATTGCCCTGCAGCGATCTACTTCTTCTATCTTCATCGTTCATCATATAATAGTCTGGAAAACAAAGTTGATGATTTTGGAGCATATGAAAAACATAGTCAGATTTTGACGAAAATTGGCGCACATGCCAACGTTGAGGGGGTGGGGGTGGCTGCTCACAAAGTTTCAAGCCGCTAGACCTAGTGGATACGGCGTTATTCATGGCCAAAAAAAGGTGCATTTTCTAAGGTGCATCTGGCCCAAATTTATCATTACTAAGACGTTAAAAAAAAAAAAAACCGTTTGATTATATAGTGCAACAATGCGTTAGCAAGAGAGTACGTAATGTTATGAAGAAGGCAATGAATTCTGTAAAACGATGGTGTTTTTTTTGAGTGGAGATGTACATAATTTTAGGAGTCAAATTAAAATAATAAATAACTGCAGTATAGGTACCCGTGAATAGTTTTTACTAATTTGTTTTAAATAAAAGAACATGCACAGTGCCAATTTCGTAAACACAGTTGTATGAGGGTACTCCTGCGTAGGAATACAAATACGCAGTGATTCCAGTGAACAGTTTGCGCCACTCAGTTACGTCATTATTTTAGCTGCCAATGTAAACTGTTAGCCTATATTACTGCTTGTGACAATCTGTAGTGTAGTAGGCCTACCCGTTTAAAATGGCATTAAACGCACGGAGATTTCTTCGGGAGCGCGGAATAACCTCCACACGGAATAACCTCCACACGGAATAACCTCCACACGGAATAAGCTCCACACGGAACAACCTCCACACGGAATAAGCTGCACACGGAATAAGCTCCACACGGAATAACCTCCACACGTGTGGAGGTTATTCCGTGTGGAGGTTATTCCGTGTCAAGACATGGAGTAAGCTCCACACGGATTAACCTACATACAGATAAGCTCCACAGATTAACCTCCACAGGGAAATGAACAGCAATGCAGCGGAGCCAACCCGTGACAGACAGCAGGTTGTAGACGGCGTCCGCTTGAAAACAGACTTTTCTTTAGATATTCGGACAGCTTCGAAAATTAAATCGGAAGATTTTGGTAGTAAATGGAAAACGTTGTTGCTAAAACATAAACCTTTGCAATTGGTCACGTTAAAAAGTCTAAGGACACCGTTATACCCTGAAACATTTGCCGGAAAAACCGGGAAAGTACACCACAAAAATACAGCAGGAAAAATAAAAAATAAAACCCGATGAAAAAAAATCCATGGAAAAATTACTTCCGAAAAACGGAAAAGTTCGTAAAAATGTGAGAAAATAATCATGGAGAAGGGCGAAAAATGTCTAATTTTTCTACATTAGCTTAAGAGCATTCAAATCCAAATAATTTTGTCAAATCTAATGTAGTTTAATGACCAATTTATATTTTTACTTATTTTGAATACACGGTCATATATTTCTAGGTTCATTCCAGTAGAATCATATGGTAAAATATGAGTTTCCAACAGCTGAAGCAATCCAATAAGTATATCTCATGTGTTCGTATGTCTATCATTATCTATTTGAAACAATTTCAACTACTGAAATTATTCTCGCTATCGAAAAAATGATTAATGAATACTGAGGCATATGCCGAGGGATTGTTAGTGGGGGGGGGGGGTTGAAAGACGAAATTGGACAACTAAATGGTATTGTCTTCAAAGGATGCTTTAAATCTGTGTCCTCAAGTAACTTAGCTATACAAAAATACAATACAAAAAATCTTTATTACCGATAATAGTCAAACATATAAAAGTAAATTATACTTGTAAAAATAGTAAATTATAAAAGGTTGTACACGGGGTACAAAAGGTTTAAATTTTAATTAGCGGTAATGGGCGAGGTTTAGACAAGTAGTGTCTAATCTGCCACCTAACCCGGGTTAATAGTGTTTAAAACATGAAAGCTACCATAGGCTTGACAAAGTACAGAAAAAATATGTACAATAGAGGTGAAAAATAAAAAACAAAAAGTTTAAAATTAAAAATAAGAGAATATTATAGGCACAACGTACAGATGAGAAATAGATTACTTATAAAAAAAAAAATGTTGACGAGACTGAGAAAAATAAACAACAACAAAAAACAAATAATTTCGTCTTCCCTTTTCCACGCGAAAAACAAAAACGTTGCATAGCCTATACATTACCATAAGGTACGTTTATAATGTTGGGCAGTGTCCGTTTTTCACGCTGTGGCAAAAAGTACGGTTTTAAAAACAGTCGTATCGACTAATACCACGGCTATTTAAATGATTCACGGAAAAAAAGTCACGGAAAAAACCGCGGAAAAAAAGGCCTGGAAAAAAGCCGCGGGAAAAAAAAGCTACGGAAAAAGACCGCGGAATTATACGGCCGCCGCCGAGCCAATCTGCCGAAAAAATATGGCTGCAGCCAAAAATTAAACTGAAAGTTGTGGAATAGTTGCGCATGATAAGTCAATGTTTGCTTACAATTTTCACTGCGAGTATTTATTTTTTGTGAAATGAGGTTGAAGACGAAGCATTATCATGCGTAACCACGCATTACTTTTACTTACGTCTTTGCTCGCATGAATTTCTTTTCCCGCAACTTACTTTGTTGTTCAGTTATATCAAGTAGGCATAAAAGACAAGATTTTAGACAAGATTTTTACTTCGGCAATTATTCATCTGAAATTACGCCTACTAAAGCCTGCCGTCTAAGTTACTGCATTATTTCACTGAATGTAGCCTATTTCAGTAAGCAATCAGCTGGTAGTAGCCTAACGACAATTTTTCAACACTTTTTAAATTCTCACTACTCCCAAAATCTTCTATCTTTTTTTTTTTTGAAGAAGTTACGATGCTACAAAAAATACAATGATGATAGTAGAAGAAGCAATAAGTATTTATTTAGAAAGATTTAAACGCTTAAGACCTAAACATTTAACATTTGTAGACGTTAATGGGGAGGTTATTAAGAAGTAAAATAATTAGCTTCGTTTAAACTTAAATGTATATACTTTAGTCTTGTCATGTCATTTTTTTGTCATGTCGTAGTTAGAGTTATTACGGAACAATCATCTTTAAATTTTATTGAGTCATACACACCTAGTTATGCTGCTACTTGTACCTACATACATGTTGTCAATCTGGAACTGACAAGGAACAACCACCACAAGTTATTGAGGTTAATCTGTGAAGTTTATTCCGTGTGGAGGTTATTCCGTGTGGAGGTTGTTTTGTTATACCAGAGGACGTGGTTCAGGTTGGACTGAATGAAATGAAGCAGAACTAGTCAACAACTCCACACTTTATTATACCCCAGTTTTTGGGGAT
>JAQIUW010000110.1:0-11263 GCA_034697105.1 Lithobius agilis | reverse complement strand
GAGGATTCTATATCCTTAATGTCTGATGGACCCCGCCCCGTAGCCCGTAAATGCGAAGTGGAAAAAACTCCGGAGGAAAAAAGGGACATTCTTGAAACCATCTTAGAAGCCCCGAAAAACTCGCTGTCGACCCCAGATGTCGCATCCCCTAAGATTTTGGAGCTCATCTTAGAGCAATTAAAACTGCAGCCTCCTTCCCCCCCTGCAGTAAAGGCCGTAAGCCCGAACCTCGCGGTGGAGGAAGTTACTCAGAAACAACAACGAGAACTGGAGGAGCTTCGTGACACACTAGCTGCTCTCGAGCGACAATTTCAGTCGCTTACAGCTCGGGCCCCCCCAGAACCCTTGAGAGGACCACAACAGCAATATGTTGCAGCGAGAGGACACACGTCTAGCTCGGACCCCAGCGCAGGAAGCTACCCCCGCCCACCACCTAAGGGTCCTTGCTATTTTTGTGGCCGAGAGGGACACCTGGCCTATGCGTGCCCCCAGAGACCCTCTAATGTGGCGCAGAACAACCCTGGAGGAGACAGACGTGCGTACTCCCAGAACCCTAATTTTTCGGGTCACAACCAACCCAACTGGCGACAACAACAGGGTAACCAATACCTCAACAAACCCCAGTTCCCAGTACACGCCACCGATTACTATCGTGAGGAGTCAAACACCCTTTCAGAGGAGGATTTAAACTTCCTTGGTGGCCTGTGAAAAAATTAGGCACCACAGGTCACCCCTACCCTTACAGCCTAACACGCAACAACGCCGGAACACCAGAAACACCGGAAGAAGATTTGGCCTTTCCCGACCATAAAGCTATGGGAACACTGCCCCTCATTCGCCTTCAGATAGGCCACCTAGGATTGCGAGCCCTTATGGACTCAGGGGCCAGCATAAACTTAATATCCCCCACCGTTTTGGCCGAACTAAAAAATGACCCGGACGTCACCATTCAACACGTTCCCAACCGAATTGTAGCCCGCACTGTATCCAACGACCCATATTATTTGGACGGAAAATACTTAATACAGGTGCAGCTGCAACACCGTAAAGTGACCCTCCCCTTCTTTATACCCCGTAAAGATTTGGAAGAGGAGCACGAAATAATTCTGGGCATCGCTACGATCCGACAATTACAGTTGGAGTACGATTGTGCTCAACGAGGTTACAGGAGTCACCGTTACCAAATATGGCTACCGGAAGAAAGGAGCTCCTACCGTATGACACAGCTTTACTGCAGACCGGAAGAGGAAATTACCCTAGGACACAACTATGGAACCATACTGGCTCCGAAAATAGGTGTTGCTTATGAACCAGCCTACAGACACCTGGAAAAGGTAACCGAACTGCAGCAAAGGCCAAGCCCAAGAGAAGAAAAAACAGTACCCATCCAGATTGGTGACATGGTGCTTCTGTTCACTCCCGCATTTAACGGTAAGCAGACCCAGAAGTCCACCCGTTTTTGGAGGGGTCCATACCGCGTGATCAGACAGACGAGCCCCACCCATGTGGAAATAATGCGCCGGAAAAAAGGAAGAGAAGTAACTAAGATCGTAAACACGGATTGTCTTAAACCGTTCACTGCCCGCTCACCTTCTCCCTTTTGCGAAGATAGCTCGTCCGAAAGCACCGACCCACGATCCTCTGAAGAGGAAGACAACCTGCGAGGAGATCAATTAAGGGACGCCGCAGAGGGCGGGGACTCCTCTTCAAACCCACCCTCCGTCCGAAGATCTGTGCGGTTGAGCCAGCAACCCCGTAGACAATACCATCAGAGCCCTCCTTCTCCCAGATCGCGGAAAAGACAACAACAAAGGCGGAGAGCGCGAAGCCGAATACTGTCACGAAGACGCACTTCTCTTACAACCGAGACAAGCGAGACCGAACAGGAAGGAACGAGGGGAACTCCACCAGAACTTCACTCAAGAACCAGAGAAGCCGAGACTGTAGGGTCTCGAAGTCACTCTCCTAGACCCGGAACCAGCCATGCCTCTCAACAAAAGGTAAGTTTTCCTCTCAATCCGAGAAGAAGATCAGAGCACAGCGCCAGCAGCATGGAAGTCGAAGTGGGCTCCTCCCTCGAGTTACTAACTGCAGCCGAGCGCACCCTACACCTTGGACCCTGCTTGAAACCCCAACCCCCAAGGATAAAACAGAGGCAGAAAACACGACCTGCCTTCTCCCCAGAACCACCGGACCCCATAACCCCAAAAAGAGGAAGGACCAAGTACAAACCCAAAGGCAGAGTGATACAGGGGCGATACGTACCTCATCCCCTCCCACCGGACCCCGGATCAAACATCCCTAGCTCCAGGAAAGGCTCCACCTACATCCCCGACCCCTCTACCACGACCGGAGGACGACCGGAACGCAGCCAAAACGGAAGAGAACCACCCGCCGGAGTCTACGACCTAACCTCCGAATCAGACAGCGACAGCAGTAGCAACGCCAGCATGGAAAGCGTAGTGTCGCAACCCATCTCCATAGCCCCAAGCCGAAAGAGCTTCTTCAGCAGGTATGAAGAATGGCTATTGAATGACCCGGACGACACCGCCAAATACTGCCATCCCAAACAACCAGAACGCGACCAACCCCGGAACAAAGACGACACCTTCAACAGGTATGTATATAGTAAACCTCCCTGATTCGTCAAAAGTGTATAATCACGTAATATGTATGAAATTTTTGTTATACGTTAGGGACAGGAGAAAGGCTCCTGAAAACTGAGCCTACTGACGCCAGTTACGTCTCTCTAGTCAGTTGGAGGGTATTGTATATAGAAAATAGCGTAAGGAAGGAAAGTAAAGAGAGAGTAAAAGCATAGGAGAGGCCTATGTAGGTTTCATAATTCAGTTGAATTATTAAGAAGAAAAAGGTGAATAAAAGAAAATCAAGTAAGTATTACAGGTTTTTTTTTTACAAAAAGTGTATATTAAACCGATCGACTACAGGATGACCGCGAGAGTCACGTGAAAATAGTACTTAAAAGGGATTTTAGAGGAAAGTAATTTTAGCTAGAAGTACGTAGAGAGGAAATTTTGTCACTATTTTGTCTTAAATAGGTTTCAGTTTAGATTGTAAATGAGCAGAGGGCCCATTTAAATGATGTAGTGTAAAAGAGCAGAGGGCTCCAGTAAAGTAAGTTTAACGGTAGAATAGGCTGTAGCTAAAAAGATTAGTTAAGTAGGAAAATTGGGTAAAGTAGTGTAGGTAATGCCGACCCTTACCTAATACTCGAGCAATAGTCAAGGGGCCTTCTGTGTGATGGTTCGGAGTTAAAAGGGAGGCAGGAGAGACTTTAAACGGAAGTCAGAACGGAAAACCGGAAGTTGACGTAAGCTTATTCTTTTTTCAGGGTTTAAAGACTGCAAAACGGGAACGCACCAGGCTCTTCCACAACTTACCCACCCCTCTGTGAGAAAAGGGAAACGTGAGCCAAGAGCAGGGGCCGACCGCTTTTGCTAGGGAAAATTCCCTTTAATTGTACTTGAAATAAAGTTTAACGTCTCTCCTGACATCAGTGTTTAGCGTGGGAAGGGTTAAATGTTTTCTGTTTCCTAGTATGGGCGGATACCCCTGAACCCTAGGTACTGATTAGCCAGTTAAGTAATTTTCACAGAGGGTGAATATTGAAGAATAAATAAATCCAAGAGGTGGATTTTAGAGGATTTTAGAATAGAAATCGTGGAAATAGAGTTAATTTTAAGGTTAGTTTTACCAGTTTGGTGTGTGTTGAAGTTTAGGACTCGGATAAGAACAAAACTAGGGAAGTAAGTTTAGTTGGCTACCATCAGAAAGAAAGTAGTATTAGGTAGGAAACGAATAAAATCGTCCGGAAGGCTCTACGACGAACGTAAGTAAAATTAAAAAATAAAAGGGATTTTACGTTTTCTTCGGGTAGCCTACTTGTTTTGATTTAAGTCAGAAAGTGCGAGTGGAAACGCCAATCTCACTCCTTGCGTAATCACGCCTTATCCGAGGCCAAAGGAAGAAGAAGATAAGCTTCAGTTGCAGTGCTATGGCTATCAAGAAATGCGTCTTGTGGGGTTTAATCAGCTGGGTTCTGATTAGGCTCGTAACAGCCAACTCCACTATAGACGATAGTAGTAGCCGACTCATTGAGGAGAGTACTCTACCTGCTACTGCCACATTCCGATCAGCCAGCGCTGACACAGTCAGTCCTATCCATATAGTTGAGATATGTCAGTGGGACACGACAGGTCGGCGATGCCAATGGGTAACTAGCCCTACCGGAATTAATTTTCCCCCCGAGTACTGCAGCCCGACAACCGACTGTTCTGGTTGTATAACTGGATGGGCTACTCGTGCCATGCTCATTGGAGGTGACTTGGTGCGACCTATCGAAATACGGTTCGAGAATCATCTCGACCCAACGGGTCAAAGCGGACTCAACTTGTGTCAGGGTCCTAACGGACATGAATACTTTTGTAGTAAAGAGCGCCCCTGTAGTGGCGACACTCGTTACTGCGCAGCCGTGACATGTGACATGGCTAACCAATGCAAATGTCGCATTGCTAATGCTACTGTGCACGTTTGGACTCGATACGACGTGGGCGAAATCGTGAATGCGCCCTTTATTTCATTTCAGGTATGTTTATATAACATATCTGCGCCACCTCCTCTAAAGGTAGCCCCTTTAGCGATAATCGGCGGAAACGTGGCTAGTATGAAGCGAAGAGGTCGCTCATTACAAAGTGTTAATGAAGCTGAGGTGAAGACACCTACAGGAACCATCCGGTTCCAAAGTCCGATCCTCACAGTCCAAAGCGCCGGAACGGTAATCCTCCGGAAAAATGGGCTGGAATTCGTGGAGAAAACCGGACCACACGGTCCTTTTCAAATAACGGTGCCAGGAGAATATCTCCTGAACTCCGGTTCTTTAAGCGTCACGCTGGTTCGTGGCAACGGATTGGTTACAGAGGCCGAGTTCGAAATAATCGGACAACCCTTCTGTACCCGGTTCACTTGTTTCTTTTGTTTAGAAATTATATATTTTAGACATTGTCTACCTCCACATGTAATCTATACTTCGTATCTTATTATCTTTCTTATAGTAGGTATCATAGTCTGGTATTTAAATATGATCTTTTGTACTTGTTGTCAGGGATGTCGAGCCCTGATTTCTCTCGTATATCTTATACATCTGATCATCCGCTACGGCTTGAGAGGATCCCTGGTCTTGGGTTACATCGTGGGAGAACGACTGAGGGCAGTTGCCCGAGAGGCCAACGCCCGAGTGCAAAACGCTGCACGAGATTTGAGAGAGGCGAGAGGTAGAGCCCCTGCAGCGGGAGAGACGCTGCTCATCATTACACTAATGCTCACAGTGGTAAGCAACCCCGCCTGCGCTCAATGCACCGCTCACCAAATGCTGACGTCCGCCGCACAGGAATGCACCAGCGATTTAGAAGGCACTACCTGTCAGGTGAGCCAACAGGTACAGATTACTCTCCAAAATCTGAAGTACTCCCTGTGCATGTGGTTTCTGGATGCGGACGATCACGAAATGTTTGAGCTAAAAATCGAATTTCGGGAGGTTAGCTGCCTTTGGCAAACCACCCTGCAGTATTACACTTTCCCGACGGCTTTACACGTCATCAGTCAGATCAGCTGTCCGCAGAATTTACACTGCAATTGGGAACATGGCTGCCGTCCGGGTTACGTATTTCCGGCCTTGACAAGGGAGGCAAAATCGTATTCCGGAATATTAAACTGTATAGCCGGCAGCTACAACGCGGGATGCACTCTCATTCATAGAGATCCCTGTTTGCACTACAAGGCATACCTCGAGCCAGACCACTCTCGCACATATGCAGTTCATAAAATTCGAGGGGCCCACTGCGCCCCTGAGCTCGAGATAACGCTCATGAAGAACGGAACGAGGGAAAGCCACGTGGTCAAACGACAAGGATCGTATGCTGGAATCTCGGTTACCCCTTTAGGCACCCTTGATCAATCTATCGATCTGGTAGACCGGAACTTGATCTCCAGAGTTGCCGACTTTAAGGAGGCCTATATTGAAAATGCCGCGGTCCCCAACCGACCCAAATTCGGCGAGGTAGGCGACGTGCAGTCAGATATCATTTATAGCAACCAGTTTTCTTTTGATATCAACCAGATCTCCTGCTCCGATTTCGAGGAACGCTTGAGGTGCGAAAAAATTGGGAGTTATTTGGAGAAAATGACACAGGATCAGTCACACAGACTGCCCCTTGCTTTCTCCAATCACCGATTTTTTATAGGCCCAGATCGACTTTTGCGGAGCACCCTAATCCAAAGCGCACCCGTCATCGTGCACATGGGATTTACGAATTACAAGATTCAACTCCAACATCGAAGGGTCTGCCCACACATTGAAAAAATATCGCCCCCACGGGCTGTTTTTCATGTCAGACCTTAGCCGAAATGGTCATAGAAGCCAGATCAACTTGTCTTGAAGGAGAGGTGGGAGTGGAATTCCTAGATATAGGTATTTCTACTCGCTCATTACACCTGAGGACGAGCCTTTCGTCTCATACCATTTCTTTTTTCACCGACAAGCAGTGCACCACCGAGCGGCTCTGCTTAGTAACCCGGAGCGCTAGGACTTGTGAGAGCGTCACATTCTGTCTGGACGCCCCCATCCTTGATGTCTCAATGGCAAAAAACCAAATAGTCGTTTCCGAGGGAGGTTTCACTTCGGGAGGTTGGCCAAACTGGGGAGGTTTTTTATCCGTCTTTTCTAGCACCGGCGTATTTTTATGGTGGATATGCATGGCAGGAGGTGTTGTTCTTGTGGGAACTTCGGGATATCGCTATGCCGCACCCTATGTCGTCGGTGAGCTATGTGTAACCAACTCCCAACGTTTGTCTCGTTTAACTAGTGGAAAATGGGGGGAGAAACCACTCCTTTACGTAATTCTAAGTATGAAACCAAATTGATTGCTTATCAAGGGTGAAGACGTCGATCCCTGACAAATAAGAGTAGGTCTTAGTTTTTTTTTCCTAATTACATATATAACCTAATGTCCTTAAATCAAATGTATCATGAATTGTTGAACGTATAGTACTTATAACAGTTACTACCGTGTCATTTAAAGGGAATGTTTGCAACTAGAATCATAGAGAAATAATGAGATTCAGGTCCTAAAACTGCAGTCATTCTCCCGTATCAGTACACCGCGAGGTTAAAGTAGTTGCCGAAAAACGGTTCTTTTTCTCTCAATAACCTGATGTGGAAATAAATTTACATGGAAAAGAGAGCAATTTGCCCTCCCTAGAGCAATTAAGATAGGGACCACCTTGCGCGTCGGCCATTGCTTAACTGTGCCATGTTTGTTTCTTGTCTGTTGCAGATAACCAGTTGTGGATGAGCCGATCCAGGCGACACGGAAGGTCGATCCAAAAGACGATAAAATCTACCTGTGGACGACGATAAGAGCAGGGGAGTGTGGCAGTGTTTTAGGAAATAAAACTAGCCACGCCTAGTGTCGCCTTCCCTCATCACAGGTTATCTCCAATAAAATTTGTGCTTCTTTATTTCTACCAAAGTGCTTAGGAAATGGAGAGACGCAATAATAACATTGATTATGCCGACCGAAAGGGTAAGCCATTACTCAAGCCTCGCTGGTCACAGTTCAAGGCTAAAGCGAGTGGGCCGAACTGCTATGTCAGCTATGGATTACAATATCTACCTAAAGTCAACAACAATGGCCGCCGTGCACTCAGCTCCTGCCTAACCACCATGCTGTGTAATCACCTGGACCTCGGTCAAGCGTACGTCTAATCAAACCCCAACCAGCGATATGCGTCTCCTCCGTTCAGAGTCAACGACAATCTCAACCATTACCCGTTGCTCACCTAATAACCTCATAACCCTTCCCTTATGTGTTCTGATTACCTCACCCTAGGGAAACTACAAATGTTAAAAGGAAAGGCCGACTGCGACCGTCCAGGACGTGACGATCAGTCCCCCTTTCACTCCACAGAATCAATGAACTATGGTAAACAAACTTTTGTACAACCCATAAATTGACCTTTTGTGCGACTGACAAGGTACACTACGCGTCTACTACACTGAATAAAAGAACTAAGTAAGTGACAAGTGACGACAAATACCGTGTTTCAGATTTATTTTAACTATGTGAAGGAACTAACTCTAGGCCCTGTTTCACGAATATAACCAGGGATCGTACCCCGCCGGAAGACAGTGTGAATTGAAAGTGTGGCTTTTATATGCTATATTTTTCTATGACATCCTTAACCCCTACTCCTTTGGGTCGGAAAGAATAAATAAAGGCTATTAGGCCACACACCCAGAAAATAAAGGGTGAACGACCCGCCCCTGCCTAAAGAAGAAATGTATTTACCAAGGATTTCAATAGCCTCTAATTTTAACTTGAAACTTTGTCGAATTGCGGTATGACACTCTGAAGCCTGCATGACTTGTATTGAATCTCGAAAAAAACGCATCCTTGACCCTTTATGCCCGTTTCGGGAATGCTTTGTTTTTTACAGAAAAAAGACTCCAAAAGAGACACCCTCACCTGAGGCAGGACCGCGCCTACGGTAATTCATAAAAAATAGATTACATGTTTAGATAAATTGGGATTTTAGTAATTAAAATTCTTTCTCAAATGGAAAAGACAAAAAACTAGGCTAACGAAAATAGGCTATGGGTTAGGAAAATTACCGGGAAGGGATATCTGATTTCATGCTCAAACTTAACTCCGCCCCATCGGACAGCTGACCAACACCGGACAAATCAGAGGACCCTGACATCATGGAAAGTTCTTACTACCATACTTCGCCACCAGGGGGACCCTAATCGAAAAACCGAGGTGATGTCAGGGGATGAAGAAAGTTTAGAGGTTACTCGGGTCGGACCACTCGACTCGATTGTGTCAGACTTGACTCGGGTCGGACCACTCGACTCGTACGTTTGACACTCAGCTTGTGGATCAGTGAGTGCTGGAGGTCAGCACTAGTAGACTGTTAGGCCTCAGTTTCCAGAGGGAAAACTTGAGGAGACAGCTGGCGTAGAGGACGCTACGAGGAAAAATACAGAACTTTTGTGGCTCACGTTGGAGCTTCAGTGTGGTTTGGACTTGAGGGAGTCCTTGTGGAGGCAGCCTGCAATACACCGAAGAAGTAAGCTTGCGTAGAGGACGCCTGTAGTCGAACTCTTGTGGCTCTCGTTAGAGCATCAACGTAAGACAGCACTACCGAGCGGGCTATCAGTCAGCCAACGTTGACGATAAGTCAAGAACAGATAATCCTCCAGCAGGGAAGGAGAGAAAGCAACCGAACAAGAAGAGGTGAATTCAGGCAAGCAGCCGACTGCCGGAACCGAGGTCTCCTTCGTGGGAACAATCAGCGATCAGATTCTGAACGAGCCGACGCCCATCATCATTCTGTGTCTCCAACTGACGAGCTTTCCCGTGTCGGAACCGCCTACATCAACCTGGATCGGTGAGCATAATTATTCAGAAAATCAGAAGGGAATGACCATGTCCGGTTTAGCAATGGCAAGTTTTAGACAGAATTAACTGGGGAAATTACTTGATCTTTTAATTTAAACCAAGAATTACCGTGGCCGCGCTCCTGCTGCAGGTATTTTAATACGAAATTTGTGTGAGTTGAATATTGTTTTCTAGGGTGGTCTCCGAGAACAGAAACCAGTCTTGTTTTAAATAAGAGATTTTATAAATTGAACAGTAATAAACAGTAATGAAGTATTGAGGTATTGAAGTATTGAAGTTGAACAGAAAATTGTAAGTTGTGTATTGATTGTATCAAGAAAAGAGAAAGTGAAAGTAAACTAAGAGGTGATTGCTGCAATAAAGGACTGAATCTGATTAAAAGAAGAACTGAGGATTATTTGCATAATTTAAGGGGGTGATCTTCTAGCTATTTGACAAGAACACTGATTAAAGCGGGAGAACCTGATAAGTATTACGTTGGAATTAATTGGAGTAAGTAAAAAGGGACCGCAAATTGGGTAAGAGGAATCCTAACAAATAAATTTATTTGACACTAAGCTTTACTCTAACCCCCAGACGTTAAAGCCCGTGACATTTGTATTCCGTTCCTTCTCAAAAGTGGTACGGCTGGGGTGTCACCACATGACTCAGGTAAAGCCTATCAGATTGCTTCCATTTTAAACCAATAAACTGTTTTTCCCTCTTTTCAATAAAGCCCCAGTAAACAGCTCTGCTGTCAGTAGGGGATGAAATTATGCCCCATGCTGTTCCTCCTTGGTTGAGTCCACTTTTAATATTACTGGCTACTTGGCAAATTTGTCAAACGTAGTTCAGTAATTTATGGCTTGTTTTTTTCTATATTTTTTACTGTTTTTGTTTTTTGTGCTTGAAGAAGAAGCTGCTGAAGTGATGCATCGAAATATCGTGATTTTGGAGTGTTATAATTTGTTTTTATAGTACGTAGTACCATTCCCATCTTTCTTTCTTATATCCATTTTCAGTTATCGGTACAATTTTCTAAGTTTTTTGAATAAAATCCAAACGGAATAGCACCCAAATGGAATAAGACCTGAACGGAGTAGCACCCAAACGGAATAAGACCCAAACGGAGAACCCCTTTGGTGTGCCAGGAGCGGTCGAATTTCAGTATGTTTCTAACTGGTTGGCACTGTAGGAAGTATGTCATTTGGGGGGGGGGGTCCTCCCCACTTGTAAGAACGTGATAGTGCTTGAATTAACTCTGCTTGAGTGCTACTCCGTTTGGGCCTTATTCCGTGTGGGTGTTATTCCGTTGGGTCTTGTTCCGTTTGGGTCCTATTTAGTTTAGGTCCTGTTCCAACGTCCCTTCTTTCCTTTATCTTTTCCTTTTCTTGACGCTAACGCCACCAACTGGCGGAAGTTCAAACGGTGACTAGCGCGATCAAAAATTATTTTACGCACTGTAATAAATGCGTTTGATTGTTCCTACTGTAGGATTACAAGACCTTGTTGACATTATTTAGTTGTGGTTTTTAATGTATGAAGTTGTTAAAGTAGCCTAGCAATTTATTGGCTAACTTGTTTCTTTTTTACACAAAAAATTCTCATCGTATCGAAAATATCGATCGAAATATCGAGTATTTCAGTCAGAAAATATCGATATCGTATCGAGTACAACATTTCTGATATTGCCCAGCACTATTCTAGATTTGTCTCTCCATTCTGTACAGTAACAGTTCTCCAATTTACACCAGCTACTCAACCATACGTTTTTCAAAAGTTAGCATTGGCATATTCTTTGAACG
>JAQIUW010000109.1:0-11289 GCA_034697105.1 Lithobius agilis | reverse complement strand
CCAATGTATTTGCTTCTTATAGTAATTTGGATATACGATGTATTATTTCATAGTTACTGTAACCAATGACACAGGGACAAATCATAATTTCCAGCATGTTTTAGTCGTTTCATGTCAGTAAAAGTGCCCAATAATAGGGCTGACTTTAGCATTTGATCTACATCCCGACCCTCCTAACTTTCCTACGTTGGTACATATATCGTCCTGTAGTTTCGGTTAACAAACTGTAATATTGAAACTGCTTAATAATAGGGTGGACTTTAGTATATTTCAAATGTGCCTTGACTGGAGCAAACTGTTTCGGAGATACAGCGCAACCACATAATCGACTTGGAAGATTTTACTTGAAAATTTATTGAACTAAGATAAAAACGTAAAGATTTTGGAGGAATAACCCTTAACGTGCCAGGGGTTTTTCTGATTTAAAACTATCTCCAAAAAAACGAGGCTCACGCGGACGGGATGCGAACATGGGCCAACTTGTTTGTCATCCACCACTCTTAAAGGGGTAAGCGTGAAGGTACCTGGCCCGAACCGTAGCCGGGCATTATTTCAAATATGAACAGAACTACCTTATCTAGACCTAGTTCGTAAATTTACTTACTTTTATAAAACCGCTCAAATTTCATTAAAACTGGACTAACTAAATTATATTGCTTGCAGAATACAGGAGAAGCCTTTTGGAACATACGTTATTCCTGAAAAACCTCTCTGCGCCCGAAACGTCATACTATAAACAAGCAGTATACTATGACTGAAGGGATGGAGTATCAGTGTAATGAGTGTGAGAAGAATTTCGAAGATAAGTCACACTTAGACTTCCACAAAGAACAACACCGAGACACAAAGCCATTTCGATGCAATGAATGCGGTCAACTATTATCATCCAAGTATTCATTGAAGGCGCACAAGATAGTACACACCAGAGAGAAATCATTTAAGTGCAGTGATTGTGATCGAGAATTCGGGAGAAAAGCGGATATGGTTAAACACCAATTGGTACATTCAGGAGAGAAGCCTCACGTGTGTGTCGTATGTGATAAGTGTTTTCGTTGGAAAGACCAATTAAAGCTTCATACTAGTCGTACACACACTGATTTTTGCGTCCCTTATGTTCTTCCTAAGTGTAATGAATGTGGCAAATTGTTTTCAAGGTCGTTACACTTAAAACAGCATCGTCTCATACATAGTGGTGAAAAGCCTTTCCAATGTAAAGTGTGCTGTAAAGCATTTAGCCTAAAGTCAAACTTATCAACACATGTCCGCATACACGCTGCAGAAAAGCCATTCCAATGTAAAGTGTGCTGTAAAGCATTCAGCCAAAAGTCACACTTAACAGCACATGTACGCATACACGCTGCAGAAACGTCTCCAGACCGAAAACAATCGCCACAAGACAACATAGTTCCCGAGGCCGCACATCTCGAAGAAGAAACAAACTCTCTCTCTTTACAAAGCGCCAGAGAAGCACAGTTTAATATAGGAAAAGAACAGCCCGCTATCATGGGTGAGCAACTTCAGAGAAGTGACTAGCGGAAATCGAAGTAGCATCACCTTTGAGGTCAATGGCAGAAGCAGAAAGATTTATTTCAAACGTGGATGAGTTACACGAACATCACTGTGATGTACCAAATTAGACTTCCGATGTGATACATGCATGGCATTATTTTTACCATCTGATCAAATAGGCCTAGCTTTGTCAGGTTTTTAACTCCTGAGCACCATAAACAAAAATACAACAGATTTAGGCCTACCACTTCTTCAGTTACACTGAATATTATTTAGCCAAATCAACAATTCTGATAACGGTTCAAATGATGAATGCAAGTCTTCGCAGTGTTTTATGTATTCTATCGTCCTTTAGTACAGATACTTAAATGTATTCCATTTGTTTCATTGGTAATAATATATGTGGACCTCTAACTCAATTGAAATATTTAGAACTCTGGTAATGGTGCTGTTGAATTATAGAAATTTGAAAACGAATGACATCCTCAAACTTCTAACGGATATGTAGCCTAATTACTTAGGCCTATAGCAAGAGCAAAAAATAATATAATATGCTGATAAATAAAAAATATTTTGATAATATTAAATTGGAAGTGCAATAAAAGATCGTGAAAAATGAACTAAGCTACAAAGTTGTGTAGTAAAAGCGAAACCCATCTCACTGCAGGATTCGCGGTTTCCAGCAAACACATTTTCCCGGGGAAGCTCTCAAAGCTGACTAAATTCTGATGTAGTGTCATTGCGTTGTACTGCAAGTACGTAAACTACATTGTAATTTGAGGTTCAATTCTCGAGTTTATTAAATTTTATTCACTTACTTTTGCTTCGTAAAAACTAGCAGACATTGCCAAAATAAACGTAACTTCATTCCGTTATGGCGGTGGTATTCACCTATCGTTCATTGCTAGTAATCAACGTCGCGAGTTAGAGGATTTAATATATCCAGTTACTTCAGATTACAATTAAGGAAATTTTAAATTCAAATACCTAACGAACATCAATTATACATCAATGTGAACTACAAGAGGATTCCCTGGGAACCCTCGCGAGAGAAGCCAGGCAGGGTAAATCTAAGACGGGTGGGCAACTACAATAAGCTTCCCTGAGATCCTTCTTTCGTTAGCTCGCATGGCAAGTAGTCAGAATAGCCAGACCAGCTGGGGAACTTCTAACGCATTTAATCCTTTGGAGACTGCACCTTTCGTCAAAAGTAGTCTATCTCTCAAGAATAGGTGTACCCGAGAGGAGCCACCCGTTTTGCCCCATGTGCTATGGCCCCTTGACCGCCACAACTTAGTCAAGCCGGATCCTTAAGGGAAGGCTGTATTGTTGGCGTATGGATCATCATTCCTTATGTTGCAGCGTTTTGCACAGTGGCATTGGTGGCCTTCATAAGCCTCTGAAAGACGTACCAGTGTGCCCTTAGTCTCCAAATTATTAAGACAAAAAAGAAGAAAAACTTTTTTTTTAAACTCTTTTCAAAACGAATCTGGACATAATGCAACAAAGTGAAATTTTTGAAACTAAAGTCTCAACGGGATTAAGAAAAATGTTACTTATTAGAATATCATTCCCAGTGGTCCAGTGTTCAGTACAGTACGAGGGTCTAACCCGGTAGTAGCAGTTGAAAAATTAAAAGGTAATAACCAGTATTACCGGTTTCAGCTTTCCTGCTAAAACTGGTGAAGTGAAATGATTACTATGGTTTCTGGCATAGTTGCCGCTGTCGTCATAGTAAGCGATTGCTATGGTTGCCTAACACGGTTTGGCATGAGAGTCCAAACCGAAACCAAAAACTCTGTCCTAGAAGAAAAGGCGACCTACATGTGGGTCCCCTGGGAATGCACACGATTCGCTCATAGCTTTTCTCCTCCACTTAATCCCCCAGAAGTTATACATCCTATATTGCCTCTAATCAGGATAAAATTAAATTCGAAGGCTTTTAGCTATATATTCCTGCTCAATTGTGCTATAAGCCTGCTCAACGGTCGTGAGGTTATGTGACAAATATACAACAGGATGTTCTTTCCCCTCATCAATTTGCGACAAATCCACTCAAATCCCATGTGACGCATCAGTCTGGACAAGAAATTCTTTTTTTTTTTTAATTGGTACCGACAAAATGGGCGATTCGGAGAGATTTACCCTTGCTGAAGACTTGCTGAAGACATCAATAGATTTGTTTATTGATTTGCTTGTGATAATAAAACATGTAATAAAACAACATGTAAAAAATGTAATAACAAGTTTGTTTTTAATGGTACAAAATCACGCCTTAATGAAAATGCGTGCAAAGGTGTTGCAAGATATAGAATCCGTTGCGAAAAACAGCCATCCTGGACGCCACGTTGAAATTTTCCTTGCATCTTTTAAATCATAATCTTCATGCTTAATTTGATGATTCCATTAGTTTTCTTGTGTCAGAATACATATACTTAGACACACTGTTTGTAAATACTTAAGTAGATATATAATCATCACAGAACAGCCGTTTTGGACACCATCTTGAAATTTCGTGTGTAAATCATATCTTTATGATGAATTTGATGATTCCATTAGTTTTCTTGTCTCACAATACGTGTATTTAGACACACTATTTGTAATTGTATCGTGTTTACTTAAGTAGATAAGCAATCATCAATGAACAACAGCCATTACGGACGCCATCTTGTATTTAAGGCCATTATAATACTTAAAAAGAAATGCTGCCCTAATTTTCTGTTATTCGTGGTATCCTCAAACAAAATCAAGTGCGATTTTGCTTTTACCAAAAAAAAGACACGAATCGATTTTTCATGACAACTGAGCCAACACTGCAAAAAAATTAGAATGCCTACACAAAGTTTCTGTGTAATTAAGCCCGTATTTCGTGTGTTTCCTAGCACACCGGTGTGTAAGTTGGATTTTACAGGCAAGTTTGGTGCAACGTTACACAAATTTGTGCAAACTGCAACGACAGCAGCAATCCATGCGGAAAACGCCCTTACTACTTCACGGCAACACGGAAAAGCTGTGCAATGTTACAC
Source organism: Lithobius agilis (assembly GCA_034697105.1). Taxonomy (NCBI): domain Eukaryota; kingdom Metazoa; phylum Arthropoda; class Chilopoda; order Lithobiomorpha; family Lithobiidae; genus Lithobius; species Lithobius agilis. The sequence continues at coordinate 6,754 of JAQIUW010000109.1, read as the reverse complement.
AAATTTGTGTGAACTGCAACGACAGCAGCGATCCACACGGAAAACGTCCTTACTTTTTCGCGACAACACGGCAAAGCTGTGCAATGTTACACAAAGCGATGCATGATATCAGCACCAGAAGCGACAGTTAGGCTAACTAAAACATTTATAGACATGTCTTTTATGCGTGTAAGTTACACAAGGCGTTTAAAAGCGACTTAAAAATGTGCGCTTTATTACTAATGACGTTGCAGTGCATAGCTAAACTCACGTTTGTTGACTTACTAGTTTTTAATTTGCAGGCAAATCTTATTGGCTATGACTTGTTAATTCAAAAAATGTTTCGTTCGCTTGCGGGGAATTAGCCCAACAAACTCCTATGTTCCTGTGCCTATGCTTTGCTGTTAGAATGACACAATCGTGTTAAGACTAACCACACAATTTAATTGTACTCTTACACGGCGCATACAGACAGATACGTCGACTTTGTCGGTGCAAAAACAGAGTCCGAATGTTGGCGCATGATTTGAATAGGACCCCTAGGGGACCCAAGCTTAGTGTCCCCCAAAGTTCAATGGTTAGCGTTGTGGACTGCAAAGCAAGCGATCGAATCGCGCACCCAACCAAAAACAAAACGAGACAAAAAAATTCTTTACTCAAAGGGTTATGTAACCACAGCGGCTCGTGCAAACTTTTTTCGTTTAAAATGTGCATTTTTACACAAAATTACTGTATAACATTGCATACGCTTTGTAGCTAGAAATGCACAAAGCTGAGAAGCTATCACTAAATTCGAGTTGATTAACACACAACCAAGTTGTTCTCGTGCAAAAGTTGTTTGTGTAAACTAACACATATTGCTGTGTAACCTATAGCTCTGGAGATAGTAAACATTGCAAAAGACTTGTAGGTAAAGTTGCTCACTGCGAAAGTGTTTATATACACATTGAACATGTGTGACTTTGAATAACTTTTATGTGGCAGCCAGGCTGCCACATAAAAGTTGTGTAAAGTTACACATTTTTTTTGCAGTGTACACTGTTCCGTGTTATGCTAGGGTATGGTGGGTGACTTTAAAACCAAAAGCAAAATAGATTCTTTTTAACAATTCTTAAGTCTGAGAGTTTGCAATTGGTATTTATCATAGGTGTTTAAATTATGAAACAAAGTCCTAACATCGGACAAAGAGGGAAAAAAAACGATATTAAAAAGTAGTATCCATTTGTAGCATAGGTTATGGTTGTACCTTTAGAGCGCATTTAAGAATGAGATCGTGTTGTGTTATTATAACGAGGGCTCCCGGACATAAAGGCCTAGGTGACATTTGTGTCTAAATTCAGATTAATGTCGTAAGTTCTATCCGGGAACAGTATCTTGCTTTTGACACAGAGGCCTAACTGATATTCCAACTACAACTTGTAGAATTAAGCCTTGAATAAAAGCCCAACTTACCAATTTCACAACAAATGTTTTTGATATAGTGGCCCAAGTTAGACTCAAACTTTCCGTCACTTACGCCTTTATGTCCGGGAGCCCTCGATAAGGCAAATAAACTACAGAAAATCAATGCAAATATTGATACATAAATAGGCAATGAAGCCATTTTAACGAAACGAAAGTGCATAATAATGATATGCAGATACTTCTTTACCACTTCGGCCAGTAAATTAAAGTGTGGATGAAGTGTTAAAGGCGCGTCGGTTTGATCCGAATTCCTTCCTTCACGGGTTCGATTACAGGTCATATCACTGTGAGGAAACGTAAGTGCAGAATATAACACACATTTTTCTCCGTCTGTCTGTTTACAAGGATTTACAATTTTCCGTGCGGTTGTATTTTTCAAAAAATATAGCAACACATTAGCCTATCTGTTTCTAGATTCTATCTATCTGTTGGCTCAATAAAGATAGATAGATATATTCTACGATCTTCAGGATTTCACGTTTTTCACATTTTATTATTTTTTTTTACTGACAAAAGAATGGATATTAATGGCAGGGACGGCTTATAGAGCTAGTAATGGTTTGCAGATACTTTGTTACTTTGCACTTTGTGCCAGCTAAAATGGCTTGACATTTGCTATCCCCTAGCCCTAACAAGCGTTAATATATCATCTCTTGGTCATGCATTGGTTATAACCTAACACAAACCTCTATTTGGTGAATTGGAGGGTATACTCTGGGTACTCCTGTTTGCCCCTCCCCCTGCTGAATTCTCACACAGTCGAAAAAGTTTAGCAGAGTTAAAAAGAAGAAACGGAACCCGGTCCAGTTCGATAACACGAGCTTCTGTCGACAAAAGGACTGGAAACTCCGAAGAGGAAAAAAAAAATGCTGGCGGCGTTTTTTAATATAAATCATTTAGCCTACAGATGTATTTTTATACAATTATGTCTGAACTGGAATGCTACTTTAAAAAATATGGGGTCTTAACAATGAAACGTGCAGTGTTTATTGTTTTAAACTTAAACTTATTTGTTGTGTGGTGAATCTGCCAGATTTGAAATCCACCGGAATTTTCCTTCGTCTAGTCGTGATATTTTTCTCTCCTTTACAAAACAGGTCCAAGAAAAAGGTATGCGATGAAAGAGCAACTAAGGCGTTTTTTATAATAAGTTGCATAGTTGATATCATGGATATCATGGGCAACGTTCCAGTGTTGTTACCTCAGGTCGTAGGGTTTGTAGCTTACGTTGAGAAACATTTTTTTGTGATGTAGGCCCTATGGTAGTTACGCAAGTTTAATTTGTTTATCTATACAACAAAGTAGCGTAGAGTTCCTACATCAATTTCCATAAGTCACCACTGCTTACTGTTGATAATCAAATTTTTAACGTCTCCAAATTATCTGGGAATGTATATAGGACATGCGTGGATGTGTTGCCATCAAATTTTGTGATTGAAAGGCGTTTTATGAGAAGAGTAGGTGCTTAATGGTGGTGATGTACGGCTACGGTATGCCATTGCTAAGAAGCCAACTTTGTTCGATCGCGTAATCTAATCTCTGCGCTGCTTCTTGTTGATGTTTGGTTATGTGCGTAGGGATATAGGATATTACGGAAATGTAGAGGGGTTTGGGGCCGCGAGGCCCTAGCAGGAATGTCTGCAGGGACGAAGCCCCGCAGTCCAGGAAATATATATCCACCGTTATCGTTGCAGACTATTTTCTGCTTCGGTCGTGTTACTTAACGATCGGCTATGTGCGGTATGGCTGTCGGCAAAAGAATTTTAAGGGATACTATGAGATCCAAGCAAAACGCCCTCCCAATGGTCCAGAGGTAAATATACAAACATGAATCGCTGTAAATTAGTTAATAAACGAAGGACATAATGCCACTCAGCGAAATGAAACCAGCAAAATATAAAAGCATAATAATGGTATACAGATACCTGTTGTTTTTGGTTTCATTTCACTAAGTAGCCTTATTTCCCTTGTTTATTACTGAGGGAGTAGCTCTGTGGACAATAGAGTAGCAGATCGCCGAATTGAATCTTGCGACTGACCCAACCACCACAAGTACTCTTTAAAAATACGATAGAAACAACTTCGGCTTTTAAACTGAGTAAATCAAGTCCGGATAGAGGCTTGGTTATGAGCAGGCTGTGCAGGGTAGGTGGAAGAAAGATGGAGGCTGGTGCGAAGAGTGTAGTATAGTATCACAAGTCTAAAGTGGCTGTGATATCCAAAACCATTTCTCTATGTCAATCTTTTTGCTTGACATGTGAATATCCCTACAAGTTCATATGCTGGATGACCTAGAGTTCTATCCCTGGTAATTACCACACGGCTCGAACGACGGGATTGAAGCAAAATTTGCAATCACTAAGTCGTATGTGAATAATCTAGTGGTATTGACGGCCTGCATGTGGAATCGCCCCCTCCCCTCCCCACAAGGACGGGCTGGGGATAACTTTAATATTGCTATGAAAAGGGAACGTTAAAGTCTGTATCGTTGGTAAGGTAAACTTTTGTAGGAAGTAGCTTGTGGTGTGATGTCCTTGGAGTGCTGAACACAAACAGGGTAACTGGAAAATTCCAAGCCTTCCTAACCACCCATTTATACCTGAAAATGAGCGGCATTTGATGACTCAATGGCTTATTCATAGTGTTGAGGGCAACGTTTTATGTAACGTAATTTGAGTAGGCTGCGTCCGATTTTCGTACTGTGTCAACTCTTCGATGTCTCTACGAACCTCCAAGTTACACCACTACGATACGCCTTTTAAAACTTAGCGTTTGCATGCCCTTGAAGGGGTCAGTCAAGGTCATCGACTGTATGTCCGACATTTAGCACTCGCAGTCTTGGGAATATTCCCCTGATACATTTTTTTAATCCAAACTACCGTTTTCGATTTATTTGCTATTCTACACCGAATGACTATTGTATACCAATGATTTGATTTAACCCAACATCTACCATACAGTAGCCCTTCCCCCACCCCAAAGCCATAATAATTAAAATGGGAACTTTGCAAAGAGATTTTTCTAGAAAGTATTCTCAATAAGAAATTACAATACTATAAATGTAAGGAAAGCACGCCTAAAATCAGTCTTCCTTTAACTTCAATGCATAGACTCCATGAAAGCATGTAAACAGTTACATAATAATATTCATCTTAGCTTGTGATTTTTAAAGCCACTAGAATTTCAATAAAGCCAGAATTAGGAAATGATTTACGTAAACAATTGGGAATAATTTGTTATTGCAGAATGCACCAAGAACCTGTTCAACTTCTCTTAGTTCCAAAAAACTGAGACCGAGTTCCTGATTTCTACTTGCAAGAAATTGAAACAATCAGTATACAACGTCTGAATTGATGAAGCATCAGTGTGATGAGTGCGAGAAGAGTTTCGAAAATAAGTCACACTTGGACTTCCATAAAATAATGCACCAAGACACCAAGCCGTTCCGATGCGAAGAATGTGGGCAACTGTTGTCCTCCAAAGCTACTCTAAAACAACACAAGACAGTACACGCCAGAGATAAAACATTCAAGTGCACTGAATGTGATCGAGTATTTGGAAGAAAAGGGGATATGGTAAAACATCAATTAACACATTCAGATGAAAAGCCCCGTGTGTGTGCCGTATGCGGTAAGCGTTTTCGTTGGAAGGTCCAATTAAAGCTTCACACGGGTCGTATACATCCTGACTTAGAACTATTTCCGACAATGTCAGAATTAACTCGCCATAGTGTCATTCACAGTGGTGAAAAGCCTTTTCAATGCAAAGTGTGTTTCAAAGCATTTAACAAAAAGTCAACCTTATCAGCACACACGCGCATACACGCTGCAGAAAAGCATTTTACTTGTAATGTGTGTAACAAAGCTTTTACCTACAAATCAAATTTATTAAGTCATAAACGATTGCACAACCAAGAACAATCGATACAAGACAACATGATTCTCCAGGGCTCAAAGGTGGATGCACTAAAAAGCTGTATTTTGCAGTGTGATCGAGAAGCACACATTGAGACGAAGGACGACCAGCCCACTGTGGACGAAATGCTTCAGAGAAATGACTAAAAGTCAAATAGCCATCATGACCTGGGACAGAAGTTAAACGATGTAATAAAAACACAGACGTTGCATAAACTCTAATGTATGACGTGCGGCCTTATTTCACAACCAATGAAGTGGCTTAATTTAGTAGTGAATTTCTGAGTAGAGCAAATATCACACACTTGTTCGTTTTAAGCTGATCACATGGCCAGCATATGTTCATGCGTGGAATGGCATATGCACATCTTTGCAATGGTGTATGTTTTATATTATCATTTTTTATGTAACAATAATTATTTACATAGAAATGGGTAGATGATTCCGGAAAAATACTGCTGCATTATTACACAAGTTGGAAATCAAACCTAAAAATTATGCTTTACGATTTTACGATTCGTAAAGTTAAAAAAATAAGTTATTATGTTTTTTATCGTGGAAGTGTTATTCGGTGTACAACAGTGAGCGTGGAGTTATTTTATGGCAAACTTTATGTAATGAGCATCCGTATAATTGCGTATCCAACCCCTTCCTTCATTGAAAGTTTCCAAAAAGCTTTATTAAATACTTTAATTCTGTGTGAAAAATACATATGGAAATAAATGTATCTGCTTGGATCGTATCCAAAAGAAATATTTGTATTCATTAACAATTAATCGGGATCACGCATTTAATTAAAATCTGGCACACTTTGGACTTGCACAATTTTTGTTACTAAATGTTTTCGCGTGAATTCTGACATGAAATTTTTTATTTTATTTTTATCACTAAATCGTATGGTAAAATTTAAAAGTAGGATAAAAGTTCGTGGCAAGCTGCAAAGGTGCCCCACTTTTCTGTAATTGGCGCTTTCGATTTTGAATACAATCGCGTAAAGAACTCAATTTTGCTGAAACTCCAGCTTAACTCCTCGATAGTTTTGTCGTATTTATCTTAAATCGTGGTAAAATTTAGATACAATTGCTGGGAACATCTAAAAGATTTTGACAATATTTCTCCATCATCGCTTGAAAATTGTTTGCTATCTCTCTTGTCATTTTTGTTATCTCACTCCGTTTGGCACCTTTCCATCATTATAAAGATAGGACATGTGATCCCAATCCACAATTGCTACTTGAAATTGCAGTGGTGAAATTGCAGTGAAATTAAAACTTTTTTCGACCAGGTTTTTACCTGGTCGAAAAAAGTTTTAATTTCACTGTAATGCGTACACGCTACAAAAAGGCAACATAGCTATAGTTTTTTTTATCTTTCTGTATTCCTTAATCTTGTATGGA
>JAQIUW010000108.1:0-11377 GCA_034697105.1 Lithobius agilis | reverse complement strand
CGTAGGGGATTCTACACACATTGTTCCCATGAAGTATGGCCGTCAAAGTTCATAATGCAAAAGCAGCTTTCTACAAACTGCCATCATTTTAGCGCTTACTAAATGTCTGGTTTTTGGTCATGTTCGCTAACAGCGCAGTAACAGTACTCAAAGGCTTAAAATCAATTTATTTTCTTATTTCTCTCAAATGAAACCGGTATGGGCTAGGTTATCTGGTATCTCATGAAAGGAAGCTGCGAAATTGGAAAACCTTCTTCTTTTTTCTCTCTCTATCTCTATCTCTCTTTGGCGGGGGAGAGCAGAACGAATTTCTCTTTTAAGTACGAATGTTATTGCAAGTTAAACAATTCCTTTTTCCACATCCGAAGAAGAGAGGAAACTCTAGCCAAAGGGCGCCGAAACAAAATAATGCTGCGAGATGTTTTCGCTATCGGTTTTCGATACGTGTTGTTTATGTTCGATTTACTTTCTTGCGCCGAAGCTCCTCTATTATTGATTGTCGCCTGCAGCTTAAGTAAACACGATGGGCCCCGCTGTACAATCAGGCCGTGTTCAAGCGCGTGGAACATCTCATTACGTCCTATAAACAGTCCCCGTTAACTGCGTGACTCTGCTGACCATTACCGGCTTCAGCCGCAAATGGCTCGCAAGAGCGGCGATGACTGAGTCCGACCACTGACCTAAATGCAGACTGATGTGAAAATGCGCCGGCAAATGGCGAAAGCTTGTGAAGTCGCGCGCAAAATCGGTGCGGATGGGACAGATTAATAGTTTGTTGCTAAGTTGGCCTCTTGGCTTGGCTTGGTGGTGGAAATCAGAAAACACCATCGTTGTGCCGCTTTGTGAGGTCGCTGGGTTTGCTAAATCCTATTTTGGGGAAATGCGTCGTTTCAGAAGGCAGCAGATACCAAATTATTAATAAGTTGACTTTACCCACCAAAGAGGCCAAAATTGCGGTTCCAAAATTGAAAATGGGACTGTCATATTTCAGTGTATGAATTGTTCATTGAAACTACACCCTCCTTCCATGCAATGTGGAGCAAGAACATTGTTTCCATTCTAGCTCAAATTACTGTAACAATTTCTTACTAGTATTTGCTGATGACGTCGGCATACGATATGACGTAGACGGCGTTGTCCAATTATTCTGATAGTGCTGTCTTGATCTGCGCATGACATATTACGAGGGCACGTTCTGCATGCAAGAATACAAAAAATGCGAACATCAAATTTTTACGGAAATGTTATGGGTTAAGACACCCCTGACATAATTCAGAACAATGGGCTTAAACAATTTCGTTTGATCAACTGAACTATTTAATTTTTCTGCTTCCTCAATACAATACCAATCAAGAAATTTTTATCCTGGTGATGGCGGCATAGAACGGACAATTTAATGTCTCAAGTGTCTGATGGTTGATTGCAAAACCAAGATGTCTCTGATGATTGAGGGTTTGGTAGACATTCAGTTTACCAAAGTCAGCCGAGTAGCATTAATTTAAGCTGTTCCTTCCATTTGCTCAATCCATCAGCGATCGATATTTCATTAAAAAAATTGTTGGTTAACCTGCTATTTCAGCCCTGTAATGGTTACATAAAATTGTTTCTATACTTCTTTTAATAGGGAACACCCAAGGCAGCAGCAAAAACAGCGCCTCTGCTTTCTGTAGATCTTGGTAAAGTTTTATGTATCCTTTAATGAGATTTTAACTTCAACCTGGATATAGAGTAATTAATATCAACAATTCACTGAACTAACTTAGCACGTAATGATGTCAATGAAACCTGTCGTGATAAAATTCGTTATCGTTTTGTCGTCCAACACCACAGTGTATCTCCAAGTACTATAGTAATGATATCAATGTCTCCCCCCAACCTTACACGAAAATTTCATCTGGTTGAATCATTATGTTTAATACTACTGCAAATATACTTACCGTCTACATATTAAAATTGGAATTGTATACGTAATAACAACGCCAAAAACAATCCAACACCAATCCATCCCCCATTGTTGCTACAAAGCCATGTAACATCAGCCATCTCCTGCATTGTTCGGCTCTTTTTCGTTCGTCAAAAAATTCAACAATTACGTATGAATTTTTTGCTCTGTGATTTTAGGGTTATTTCTTTATTTATTCGTTGAGAAGAGATGAAGGTTTCCAAAAAAGGATGTCCCCACAAAAGGAGTGATCTCGACCCACATCCAGTGTGCAGGACTTGTCGTTCGTGCTCTTTTGATAAGAATCCGTGCGACATTTGTACTTCCGTGACACCAAAGTCGTTAAGCCTAATCATGGAGTCAGCCAAGAAGGCGGACCTACGGCGGGATCAACGAGCACGGCGAAAACTCTTTTTGGGACACGAAGGAACGTCGCCAGCAGCAGCAGCAGCAGGCAGTTCGTCGAGGATGTCGATTTCGTCAGAAATTCGAGCCAGTCAACATGCGGAAGCGGTTTTGCCGTTGGTTTCACCGAGCGACAGCCGTTCATCGCAGCGTCAGTCAGCGCAGGCGGCCATTTTGGATTGTCCGGCGCCCGTTTCTCCACAGCATGCAGTAGCAGACAGCGTGGCGACAGTCGCCCTCCCGATGACGTCATCAGCAGGGACAACGGCAGACGTGCCGCCGGCGATTGCGGCGTTTTTGCAGACGAGTTTGCAGGCGAGTTTGGCGCCGATGGCGTCCCAAATTCAACAGTTGACGGCGTTAATGAGTCTGATGCATCCGCCTCCTCCACCACCCCCACCACCACCACCTCCAAGCAAGCAAACAAGCAAGCAGGATTCTTCAATCGGATACCGATTTGGAGGAAGATACACGACTGCCAGTACGGCGTCGGATCAGAAACGGACTTCGTGAAGTTTTTGGCCGGCCAGACGATGATGTTTTGCCACCAGCGGTTGCAGTCCAGGGGCGGGGCGTTGGTCACTCTCGTAGACATGGTCACGACAGTTCAGGGGCCAACGCACCCAGGGGGAGAGAGCTCAGCCCGGCCCTCACCCACCATGGACCGATCCTTCCCTCTGGGGACTGTGGACGGGATCGAGGTGAGGGGTATGCGTTGCTAAAAGGGCCTCCCATTCGCTAAGATGATGATCAAGTAGATCTTCAGGCAGTTTCCAGCGACAGCAGCAGCAGCAACAGTGACAGTCGCACAAAGCAGAAGCGTCGGCGGCAGCAGATGTCCGTTGATGATGTACCAGCCAAGCAGAGGCGTCAGTCGCCACGGGCGGACCGAAGCGATGCGCGTCCAAGCAGTCAGCTGACACAGGGTCATCATAGAGACGACAGTCGGGACAACGACAGTCACGTTTCTAGCGGCAGGCGCAGCAAGTCCGGCAGTCGCAGTAGGTCCGACAGTCGCAGCAGGGCCGACAGTCGCCGCAAGACTGACAGTCGGAGCAAGACTGACAGTCGCCATAAGTCCGACAGTCGACGCAAGTCCGACAGTCGCCGCAAGTCCGACAGTCGCCGCAAGTCCGACAGTCGCCGCAAGTCCGACAGTCGCCACAAGTCCGACAGTCGCCACAAGTCCGACAGTCGCGGCAGGGCCGACAGTCGCAGCAAGGCTGACAGTCGCAGCAGGACCGACAGTCATAGCAAGGCCGACAGTCATAGCAAGGCTGACAGTCGCAGCGAGGCTGACAGTCGCAGCAAGTCCGACAGTCGCCACAAGTCCGACAGTCGCAACAAGTCTGACAGTCGCAACGGGTCCGACAGTCGCCACAAGACCGACAGTCGCGGCAGGGCCGACAGTCACAGCAAGGCTGACAGTCGCAGCAGGACCGACAGTCATAGCAAGGCTGACAGTCGCAGCGAGGCTGACAGTCGCCGCAAGTCCGACAGTCGCCACAAGTCCGACAGTCGCCACAAGTCCGACAGTCGCAACAAGTCTGACAGTCGCAACGGGTCCGTCAGTCGTGTCAGGGATGTCAGTCGCACCAAGGATGGCAGTGGCACCAAGGACGACAGTCGTCAGCATGATCGCAAACATGGCAAGCGGACATATGACAGTCGCCAAAACGACAGGCAACACGACAAAAGCGGGCATGGCAGTCATTCAGACAACGAGGTCCAGGAACGCAGCAGCAAGCAGCGTTACCGTTCTTCAAGCACAGATGTCCACAAGGGTCATCACCATCATCGTTCTGGGTCATCCATTTCGGCTGGGTCGACGCCACGGAGTGGTCTGCGGTCTCCCACGCCTCCAGCTAGGATCGCAAGTAAAGTGGTGTCGGCGTCAGTGGTGCGCGAGTTGGGTGCGCCTCATCGTACGAGTGAGGCAACGGTGACTAGTAGGGATCTGTTAGACATCCAGTTGGAAGCGGCACGGCAAGTGACGATGGAGTTACCCATACCGTCGGATGACGACACCAGTCCAGCTATTGACCCGACGATGGCGTTTCCCATTAAAAAATGTCTGCAAGTTTTGCCAGCAACTTATTGTCCACCTCCACCACCACCACCACGCACCAGTCGGAACAGCCTAAAGAGTCGGCGCCGTTATTGGGTCACGACCGGACTTTAAAGGTAGCTCTGCTTAACACGGAGGGCCTTTTGCGTGGGGACCACACGCAACTGCGTACTTTTGATAAGATGCCAGATCCAGACAGTAACCTAAGAGGATCCCATTTCACAGTGGCGCAGGCCGGAACAGGAAAACCATCTTTGTATCGTGTTTTTCCGGAGGGCGAGTTGGTAACATCAAAGGCACCTTTGGACTTTGGTACAAACGTGGCAACCAGTATCCATTACCACATTAAGGCCAAGCATCTCGATGAAACAGAAAATTTGCTACGTGCCTCGTTGAGAGCCCAGTCGTATGTAAATCATATGGTGGCGGCGTCACACGCTTTGGTCAAGGAAGCCTTCATTGCGGTGGCAGAGCAACGGCCCGAGGTCAACGTTATGGAATTATTACGGCAGGCGACTGCATTGAATGCCAGAGCAGTTTGGAGCCAGCAGGATGCAACGACTTGGGAAGTGCGTGCCATGGCCAATTGCATGCTGGTTCGACGGGATGCGTTCCTTCAAGCAGCGCATTTGCCTCCCACCAAAGAATTAGATCTGCGAGTGACGTCGTTCCGTGCGAACACTCTATTTGGCGGCCGCCTCAAGGATGTGGCGCCTGCCACATTGAAAGTGAAGCCAGCGACTAAGCCATCGGCCAACAGAGCGAAGTCGACGCCATCGTTTACCCGGCCATATGCACACCCCTACATACGTCCCTACGGCCGCAATCGCCAGTCGTCAGGGCGATTTGCGCGGCAATATCAGCAGCGGTCGCAGCAGCAGCAGCGTTCGCAGCAATCAACTAAACGTTCTCCAGAGCGCAAAGATCAGTCTGGGTTTGGTGCATCGAAGACTACATCGACCAAACGCGGCCGCGGGGGTGGCAATCTGTTGACAGATAGTTTTCCATAGTCTATGAACTAGTGCACTAGTGCAGTGCACTAGTGTACAAATCCGGAAGTGCTTGTCCAGATCTAGAGATCAGTGATGTGGATTGAGTGGCCATGTTGGATTGGATGGCTGATGTCTAGTGAAAGGGGCAAGTCAGCTCCTATTGTTCCATGTACAGACGTTTTTCTTTATGGACTGTTTTGAATCTCGACTAAGTAAGTCAAAAGTGTTATACTTTCAATGTGTGTCAAGTGGATACCCATAAATAAAAGGATTTTATATTGAAGTCAGACTGTGCCATATTGGGTTGGTTACACAAGGTAAGGATTGTGTAAGGTAAACCAGTTACTGCAAAATACTCTGTAACAAGGTTATGGGCCCAGGATGCCTATGGACATAAAAATGACTTCAGTACTTTTTGTCAGTAGGAGGAAATAATGAATGCGTTTTGTGTTTTTGTACGGTTTATGCATTTCACGAACCACAAATTACGAAGGTGGTAGTTTGGACAGTGAGTTCGAAGTAGTAGTGTTTGAATTAACATAAGCATACTGAAAAGAAACCCATGAAACGTTTTGGTATTGAGAACTACACCTATCATACAGGAAGAAACCGGGATTCACAAACATGGGTCATGCCAATTTTACCCTAGATAGTCGAGTTGATTAATCATTCTGGGGAGGAGCCATATAAGTGTGAACATTGTGGTATTGCACTTACATACATTAGACACGACACAATGGTTATGTGTAATGAACAATTGTACTACACAAGTGTCTAAACAGTGGGAATTGAACACAAGAGAAAAGCCGCCTACAGCATTACTGCATTTAAGGACTCAAGCTGTCAAAGCCATCAACCATGATGAATGAAACACAGTCCAGCGGGATTACCCTTCGTTTTCCAAAGCTGAACGATAAGAATTACAGAAGCTGGAAATTCGATATGAAGTGTTTTCTGAATGAAAGGGGTTTATTCGGATTTGTGGATTCAAAATCACCGGAAGTAGTGCCCACTCAAGGAGAGGAAGAGGCCAATCCTGGTATTACTCGCCAATTCCACTTAAGGCAAGCCAGAGCATATGCAACTATCGCTCTAGGAGTAGAGACCGACCTCAAGACACTCATTAGAAGCTGCACAACAGCAAAGGAGGTTTGGGACGCGTTGACCTCAGTTTTTGAGCCAAAGTCTCGTGCCCGGATAGGACATTTGAGGAAGGAGTTTGTTTTGCTGAGTATGATGCCTAACGAATCCATGGCAAGATATCTATCCCGAATACAAAATAGTGTCAATGATCTAGCCGAAGCCGGAAAGAACATTGACGAAGAAGAACAAGCATATCAGATGATATGCGGACTGCCAAGGGAGTGGGACTCTATCGTGGAAAGACTATACAGTTTGCCTGATGACGAGTTCATTCCCAAGACAATAAAAGAAAGTCTTCTCACTGAGTATGAAAGACGTCACCCCACATCCCAACCAACAACATCAGGATCATTACGACCCGAGGCCATGACACTAGCCCAGGGTAGCCAAGGCAGAGCCAGAAGCAGAGGCCGCCGAAGAGGAAGACCCCAGTCGAGAAGTCAATCTAGGACTGAGACCAGTAGACAAACAGGAGTCTGCTTTGTGTGCGGAGCCCGTAATCATTATGCTCGCTCGTGTCCTGATCGAAGAAAGAAAGCGGATCAGCGGACTAATAGCAAACCCACAGGCTGGAGAGGCGACGAGCAAGAGGTTTTACTCGCAGAGGTATACCTCGCTGAGGCTAACGATGTAATGACGGATGAAGTCAAATTCGCATTTGACACAGCTGCAACCCACCACTTTTGCAAGCACAGAGAGTGGTTCACAAATTATAGAGCCATCAAGACCAACCCAGCTTTACTCGCTGAGGGAACCTCAAATATTTGCGGAGTGGGGGACATTGTTCTCCAAGCAAGAAATGGCACAGTTGTTCGGCTGCAGTACGTCATGCATGCACCCAACATGAGGAGAAACCTAATATCGGGAAATCGGATTTTTAAAAGTGGCTCAAGGTTTTCTACGAATGACGAAGGCATTACCGTCATAAATCCCAGAGGAAAAGAGATTTTCACGGCTCCCTCTGAAGAGAACTTTTTCATCTTGCGAGCCCATTTAATCGCTGGTACAAGTGAGGCTAATGTCAGCCAGAAGCCAACAGAGCAACAAGCAGTTAGCAAAGAGAGGTTTGAGTCGAGGACCGACTCACAGCAAGAATCGCACGGTGTAGATGCCACCGAGAGAAAACCTCCACCAAAGCAAGATAGAAGCAAAGGTGAGACCAGAATTATGCCGAAACAAACAAGTAATCAGGTTGCGGTTGGACCCTCTACGAGACCTCCACCGAAGGTGTCTCAAAGATCAGATGGAGTCACAGATCCCATGCTGTGGCACCAACGTTTAGGACACCTCAATGAACAAGCTATGAAGAAAATGGTGAAAGACGAGAAAGTCCTAGGGATAAGCAGATTGTCCGGGAACATACCAGTCTGTGATCCTTGCAGATTTGGGAAGGCAACCCATACGAAGCACGTGGCAATTTCCGAAAGAAGATCGAAAGCCCCGCTGGAGCTGATACATACAGACGTATGGGGACCCTCACCGATACCGTCTCATGGGGGTGCGAAATATTTCATATCCTTTGTGGATGACTTCTCCAGGAAATGTTTTGTGTACCCAATGAAACATAAAGACGAAGCATTTGATAAATTCAAGGTGTTTCTCGCAAGGACCGAGCGCCAAACAGGACGTAAGGTCAGAAGCCTACGCAGTGACAACGGTTCTGAGTATTGCGCCAAATACTTCGAAGAAGAGTTGGCACGATTGGGTATAAGGGCTGAGAGGACGAATATTTATAGCCCGCAAATGAACGGGGTAGCGGAGAGGCTCAACAGGACACTTCTGGACGCAGTGAGGACCCACCTGATTGCAGCAAAGTTGTCCAAAGAATGGTGGGCAGAATTACTCACCACTGCAGCGTACCTCAAGAACAAGACCGCACACTCGGGCATAAATGATGAAGTCCCGGACGCCTTATATTTCAACAGACCACCAAGTGTGAGACATCTGAAGAGAATTGGTTCTCTATGCTACTTCTATGACGAAAGCAGACCACGTACGAAGTTCCAAGCCCGATCAAAACTAGGAGTATTAATCGGTTATGCCTTGAGGACACGTGGCTACCGGGTTTGGTTACCCGATGAGGGGTTCATTGTCAAAGAATCGATGAATGTACGCTTCGATGAACAGCGTCTAGGAGTTGATGTGTTACGCAATGCACAACACACACAGCAAGTGAATAACCAAGAAATGACAGGTGACTGGGAGACAGAGGATTCCGAGCCAATTTGGTCGTCAGTGCCAAGGAGGAACCCACGAAGACGACCTCCACCGGAAAGGATGGAAGAAGAGGAGGACGAAACTACTCATCGAGGACGAGTACCAAAAGAAGTACCTCTAGAGAGGATACTGGACGCAGAACTCTCAGAAGAAGAAAATGTTCCAGCCCGCCTACAGAGGATGCCTACTCAAGATAGGCAAACCAACCCATTGCCCGGATGGGAAAGAGAAGTCGTGTTTCGACAGACAGGGAGAGACGCCGGCAAACCATGTATATATTACAAATACCGGGACGGACCGAGACAAAGGTCGTTAAACGACGTCGGGAGATTTTGTATCGCTAAGCAGATACCATATAACCAACACAGGTTTGATTTCAGTACCAAAAACACGTTTGTAGCTTTTGGTGAACCTGTCAATGATGAAACGGAAACAGTTGATCAGACCGAAACGGTCGATCCAGAGGACTCCGAAGAAGATAGCGCAGAAGGCAATGACGCTGAAGCCTGGGTACAGTTCCATACTCCAACCAAAAGGGTGGAAGAGGAAGAAGGAGAAACCCCATTGGAGATGTTCAACCCAGAAGCTTGCTGTGTTGAAATGGAAGTCCCCAGAACATATGAAGAAGCCATGAATTCCCCAAACGCCCACGCCTGGAAAGATGCGATGGATGAAGAAATGGCCACCCTGAGAAAGAGGACGGTTTTCACGAGAGTCAAAAAGCCTACAGATCGGAAAACCATTGGATCTCGATGGGTGTACACCGTTAAAAAAGACGCGAAGAAGAAGACCATCAGATACCGAGCAAGACTCGTAGCCCAAGGAAACACGCAAAAGAAAGGTGTAGATTTTTTTGACACATATTCACCGGTGATAGCTTTCACCCTGGTGAGATTATTTTTCATCTTACTTGTGGTTTGCTGGGGATGGACTTCCACGCACCTTGATGTAAAATGCGCCTATCTGTACGGGATTTTAGATGAGGAAACCTACTTAAGGCCTGCCCCAGGATATGGAGATGCTCAACAGACATCCTGGAGACTTCATAAAGCCCTTTATGGTCTTCACCAGTCGGGCAGAAGATGGTTTGAAGAGTTGGACGCGACCTTCAAAAACCTTGGTTTCACTAAACTCCTAGCAACGAATTGCATCTACTTGTATAACAGACGGGCCATTGTCCTTGTATATGTAGACGATCTAGCCGTTTTTGCCAGGGATGAGGCAACGAAGAAGGAAGTGATATCCCTCCTTGCCAGCAGATACGAGATAACAGATATAGGGGAAATCCGTACATTTCTCGGAGTAGAGTTTGTTAAATGCCATGGACAATGGAAGATACATCAAACCCAGTACATCAACAAGCTAACGAAGCTGTTTGGCTTAGAAGACGCACGGAACGTCCTGGTACCCCTTGATGCTGGTATCACCCTAACCAAAGGACGCAAGCAGGAGATAGGGGTGGTTGAAGCAACTAATTACCGTTCACTAGTCGGAGCGCTCATGTTCCTCGCCACGAGAACGAGGCCCGACATACTATATGCAGTGACGGCTCTATCTCAGTATAATTCAAGCCCCACACTCGATCAATGGAGGATGCTGCAGAGAGTGCTGATCTACGCCAAGTCGACTTCGGATCTAGGCATCATCTGCAAGAACTCTCAATCTCCAGCGATTATGTTTTTTTCGGACAGCTCCTGGGCATCCAACGTAGAAGACAGAAAGTCTTGGTCCGGATTTGTGGGTCTACTTGCTGGAATCCCCATAACGTGGCGGGTGCAGAAGCAGAGGTGCATCGCACTCTCTACTATGGAGGCCGAATTCATCGGATTATCGAATACAGTGATGGAGATGAAATGGCTGACTGCAATCACACGAGAACTTCCATGGCTACGATTGGATGGATCGATGGTGCTGTACTGCGACAATGAATCTGCCATCGCCTATGCAAAGGATCAGTGCGAACACGCCCAAAGTAAGCACATAGACATCAGATACAAATTCGTCAGGGAAGCCGTCTACCAGGGGATCTGCAAGCTGCATTTCGTCCGAAGTAAGGACAACATCGCTGATCAATTCACGAAAGCCCTCCCAAGACCAGCGTTTGAGCGCCTGAGAAGAGCTCTGCTGGACAAGTGAATACCAACAAAAACTATGCATTTGGTTTAATTTGGCTTTAACATGAGCAAATGGTTTCTCATGTCAGACACCCTACTAGGAACTGTAAACTAGAGACTAAAGAAAAAGGGGTGGATTTGTTGGCAGATAGTTTTCCATAGTCTATGAACTAGTGCACTAGTGTACAAATCCGGAAGTGCTTGTCCAGATCTAGAGATCAGTGATGTGGATTGAGTGGCCATGTTGGATTGGATGGCTGATGTCTAGTGAAAGGGGCAAGTCAGCTCCTATTGTTCCATGTACAGACGTTTTTCTTTATGGACTGTTTTGAATCTCGACTAAGTAAGTCAAAAGTGTTATACTTTCAATGTGTGTCAAGTGGATACCCATAAATAAAAGGATTTTATATTGAAGTCAGACTGTGCCATATTGGGTTGGTTACACAAGGTAAGGATTGTGTAAGGTAAACCAGTTACTGCAAAATACTCTGTAACA
>JAQIUW010000107.1:0-11383 GCA_034697105.1 Lithobius agilis | reverse complement strand
TCTTATTAATCACACTTATGAGTTTCATTAACGCAATAAACACTTGAAAAAATAAATACCTTAAAAAAACTTATTACTAAATCATATTTTTAAGATGGAGGCACTTTCTCTTGTTGTCAACGTTTTTTTTCTAATGTACTTAAAAATTACATTTGATGTTGTCCTAAACTCACATGTTATCTGAAGGTCCAAAAGTAGTTGTCATCTCTTGTAAAGTTACTGGGCCCACTGACTACATCTCGCCTGCGCCCAGCTGATGTTCAACACTACACGTCTTACTTTGTCAAAAGCCCATCGTCAACTCCTCGCTCAGTCAGCTCTCTTGGCTTCCCGTATTCCATTCCCAAAAACTAAGCAGACGACACTAAAATCATGACGTGTCATTCCCTGATTGGTTTAATTTCGTACTATAGCCCTTCCTGTAAGACTTCCGGAACGTAAGGCCATTGTCAAGCGTTACCGTACCAAACTTCCAAATATGGTTATGTCTACTGCGCACTAAATGAATCACCGCTCGTGCCCAGTCCCGCCTGACTTGTATTTAATTACGTTCTCTGTCATCTAACCTTTCAACCATTGTTTGAGAAATAACCAAGCTTTGATTTCGTCGTATGATCGGCTTAAAAGAGAAAGTGCGTCTGTCTCTAACAAACAAACTGACTGTATGTCAGTATTAACAAATGATAATACTGAATATTAATAATTAATTAATTAAAACTTACTCAATAAACTATTATTGAACCCAAATGTAAAACATAATAAAAGTTAATAACATTATAGTAAATCAAACAGTCAAACATTATGACTTGATCCATAAGATCTTAATTAAAGTCAAACAACTCTAATGTATACTCTATTCACTAAAAGAAAATCATAAAACATCAACTTAATCATTCATCTGTCATGGCATGGGCATGACACATCTCCAACCTTATTGTAAAATACGCCCTCGTATTTTAATTACATCATATTAAAATTCTTAATGATAGTTCGAAAACACTATTTCTTTACCATGCTATCTGTAAAACTTGAAAAACATATAGTTAAATATATCCTTCAATGAAAGGAACAAATCGTGATCGCATTGCGTCACCCAAAAATTTAATAACTAAATCTAGTGTAAGCCATTAGAAATTTCCATTAAACTATGGTTGTTCCGTATTTAAATTTCGAAATGACAAAAATGTCATCTCTTGAGAACTCACTCACCTTCCGGTGCAACTAAGTGAGCATACTAGACATGAATGTTTTTGCGTTAAAAAGATTAGAAGGTCATGTCTTCAATTATTTGGAGAATTCAAAAGAAATGAAATTCTCACCTCAAACACTAATGTTTGAAATAGTTGGCAACATTATTGTTATTACCAAGCGAGCCATGTGCATTTGTTTACAATCTCAAATGACCGATGAGTGCGAGGTGCATGGCTCGGTCAAGGTTGAGGTTGCAACTTGACTCATATAGCTTTGAGTCATTCTAGCTATGCTAATACGACTCTGGTGGCTTGGTGCCAACCAAAAAGAATTAATATCCTCCACTTCACAAAAGAATGATTACATAACGTAGAAATCTTGTTTCAGTCATGAGATAAAATCAACACTTGTAAAAATATTTCACTTTGCAAAAATTGTTATATGTGTAATCCACGTTGACAATATCTCAGTTGACATTACAGCAGGCAGTAGTTTTTTGGTTTACACTATTTAACAAACACATCATAAAAATTTCCACATTATATTGTATTAGCACACATTTAAATCGCACAGTGTGTTTCTTACACATCGTAATTGTAAATTAATTTCATCATCATTACACCTTTTACTTACGGCAGGTATTACTACTTACATATTTGTCTTGCTTCACCATTTGACACTGACCAACACTTTGTTGGAACATTCCAAACACTCCAAAATTGTTCGTTGCACACGTTAAGTTCGTAGTGTAACAATTAATTGTCCGTCTTTGCACATAATCCTTGTAGACAAAGTTCTGTCATACTTCTTGTATCCAAAATGTATTGTGTCAGTTGGTTTCACTGTGTCACTGTGTCCTTGTGTTTACGAATGTTCGTAGTTGTATGGAAATTTCCGCCACCAAAATCCAATCCTGTATTCCACATGTAGTATTGTGTAATCTGCACGTCGAAACTGCTATTCAAACGTTCACTGTGTGCTAAGCTAGAGTGTAAGGCATTGAAATTCACTTATTGACGTAGCGAAAACAATGTTCTTACGCTTGTCATGGACTGATGGTCTGTAGCGGATGCCACACGCTCCCATCTGTTGAGCTTTGTCCATGACACACGTCGCTAAGGTATTGGCCACATACCTTGCTACATGTTATGTACGGATGATGTAGTCTAGCACACACGTAGATCAAACATCACTTGAGTGTCTATGTTTCAGGCACTTATCATGCTGAACCTTTTCACAATGTCTCTGTTTCAATCATTGCATAAACCTTGAACTGTTCATCCACATTTTTCACTTCCCTTCTCTTCTTGTGAGTTGTAATGTAAGTGTTTTAAAGCTAAAAGCTAAGCTATGTGCTAAATGTCTAACTTTATAACAACATAATTATTACAAAATATCATGATAAAATTAAAAAATTCATTATGAAATTATTTATATTTTAAACCAAATTTATTTAATATCTGAATAAGTCAAAAATCCTATTTAGTCTCCACTTATTTATGAATTTCTCATGTAAAAGTTTATCAAGAAAATTATTTAATGAAATTTTGAAAATTTAACCGTCATTACTCTACAAGATTATTTACATTTCTCCAAGCACTTCAACATTAGGTTCAATTACATCAAGAATTTCCCCTTCATTAATACTTAGTTGTTCCTTTCTGCGTCTCCGATTTGTTTTACTCTTTGAGGTTTTAGGTTTTATCAACTTCAGAAATAACCATGCACATGGGTACCCTCTTCGTATGTAACATGCCAAAATAATTAAAACAAAAATTAAAATAGAAATGCCAATTAGTATCCATTTCCACAAAGAATTTCCAAAAAGATGATTATTTTGATTCTCCAAAAATTTCACTCTCTCCAAATCACGTTTAATGTTCATTAAATTTACTCCATTTTCTTCCAAATTCTTTAAGTTTAAGTCAAATAAACTGTTATCATTATCGTTTAAGTTTGTTGATATTTGTTGCAATAATGCTTTTTCTACGGGTCCCAATAGTTGTTCCATTTTCGGAATGAGTGGTGTTTTTCGAATGTAAGGTAATTGATATTGTCCTTGAGACGATACAGTTAACCTGAATCCTTCTCCCATCACTGTACAGGCTGTTGATATTTTCAGTCTTCCAGTTCCACTTGGAATTTCTTCATTATATATCTCAGCACTTGTCAAACTTGAATTTCTACAAATCACTTTGACTCGTTGCTTAGTTTCCAGACTAAATAACCATGTATTGTCTTCCATTCTCATGAAAGTTGGGCTGATCTTCTTATGCATCCTTAATTCACATAACTTCTTTGCTATCTTGTCTTCTGCGTTAAACAAGGCAAATTCACATGAGGTTTTCGGCGGTTTCCATATTGCTCCCTGTAGGTTACACAGATTTCTTCTTTGTTGTCTGCATGTCTGCATTTCTTCTGCCGTTACCAACACATATTGTTGTGTTTCTGGTTGCACTCCTATGTAAGGAAAATCCGTTACATATGATAGAGTCAAACCTGTCTCTTTATCCGTAATTGGAAAAGTCAAAATTTTAAAGAAACGAAACAATCTTCCTACCATCTTCAGAGGTATTTCCACGAAAAGGCGCATTTGCTCATTTGGCAAAACGATAGTTGAGACTTCAACGAACTCGTAGTACTTGAACAAATCCGCTCTGTCATGTCCCCATAACAGACTTTGTTCGCTGGGCAGGAGATGTGAAATCTCCAAAAGAGCCTTTCGCAAACCTGTAGGATCGACAAAATAACTACTGAGTCGTCTTAGAGCGAGCATGTTGAGTGCTGCTTCAAATTCCAAAATTTCGTCGTGAAGCTCAAGAATCGAGGTCTCCAATAAACGAAGTGTTGAGCTCAACCATTGCACCATTTCGTATGTTGTTTGCTTTCCTTCAAACATAGCAAATGCTTGTCTCCACTCCTTCAGTGTTCTTGTGTTTTCAATAACTTGTGCGGTTGTGTGATTTAATACAGACACCAAATCTTCTAATGCATGCTGTCGTATGTTTCCTGTTTGTTGTAGTGTATCTACTGCTGCATTTACTCTTCTTAGATCTTTATGATCCGCAGTACCAAATAAGAACTTCAATATTGTTCCACCAAAATTAATTAGGCCTCTTTTATTCCTCTTGTTTTCCGTCGCGACTGGTTGTCTTCTTTCACTCTTCAACTTCTCTAGTTGTAATGAATGTAACTCATATATTTGTTCTTCATCCATTTCTTGTTTATTTCTTCTTATATTCTTTGTTATTCCCATGGGATTCTTTGTAGTGACTTCGGTGAGTCCTACTGTATGCCTTCCTTGTTTTCTTAAATTCTTAGGTCTAGTTCTATGACTGACCCTTTTATGATTTTCTTCTTCTTTATTGTCTTGATGAGTGACACTATGTGTAATGTCCCCTCCGACGTCTAATTTTCTTCTTTGTTGAAAATCTGGATGAGCGCTCATCATTGTAGACGTCTTTATCCGGCTCATTTTTTCTTTGGCCGCTGAAAGAAGTTCACTTAAAAATGTCAATTCCACTGCTTCAATGAATTCCATAGTTTCAGTTTTTTCTCCTTGTTTGTGCAACGTTTCTCTTAATTTATTCACTGTCGTTTGGATTGTATTAATTCCATCTTCCAAAGGCTTTACTGACACTTGAATCACAATTTGCCAGCTGCCAGACTCTAAGTTTCTTTCTCCCTCTGGGTAGAAAATAACTCCTGATTCCAATTCAGCATTCAGTTGGCTCAGTTCCAACGCCTTTTTTTCTCCCTGCAAGCCATAGCATTGTCCTGTTGTTAAGATGAGAAGTGTCGCTATCAGAGTCCAAACACGGCGGTCAAGCTTCATTGCTGACTCTTGTTTTATTTTCATTTGTTTTCTTTCTGCTGCTTTGCTTCTATTAAAGATGTGATTCTGAAAGTAGGCAAAGAAATTTCGCCTATTAATTTTTTCATCTTCTTTTCTTTAGGAGTTTCGTAGCTTCTCTAAAGATCAATGACTTTAGTTCTCCGGCCGGTCGAACATTATACTCATTGATTTGGCACGTCAACCCTTCGTTTATATTTTTCTTTCACACACCATTTGACTTCATTTATACAATGCATTTTTTTTTCTACAAACGAAACGTTGACTTCAATTTTGTTTCTTTGTTTCAAAAAAAAATTTTGTTGTTGTCTTTCTTCTCAGATCGCCTTTGGTAACACCCAAGGGTGTTGTTCAACAGGTCCTCCTGACCTCAATCCATAACGTGGTGGATCAATTTCTGGTGCATTTATATTTCCCTCTTCTTCAACATCTATTTCTTCATCTTCGGAAATTTCATCTTCTTCTATTGCTTCATTTCGCAAATTTTCCAAAGTTGGCAGTTCACCAATTAAATCAAAATTCTCCACATTCGCCGGTTCTTTCTCTTCTTTAGACTGTTCTTCCTTCTCCTTTTGTTTTCCATTAGTCTTTTTTTCATCTTTTTCTTTCGGCTCATCTTCTGAGTCCGTTAAATCTTCAATTTCAAAAGGATTTCTATATGCTTTCTTTAATTTATTGAGGTGTACTGTTTGCTTCTTTCCAGTTGAGATCTTCTCAATTTTCACTGTAACTGGTGTAATAAAAGAAACAATTCTGTATTTTCCTGAAAATTGTTTTCGGAATTTGTGATATTCATTCTTCTTAGTTTTCATTTCTCTCAAGTACACTTCATCTCCAACTTCCAGCTTAGTTTCAGCTGTCTTCTTGTCATAATTCTCTTTGTACTTTTCAGAGGCTTGCGCTGATTTTTCCTTTGCTAACTGTCTAGCCCATTCAATTTTCTGTTTTACTTGTTTGGCATAGTCGGGGTTTTCATCATAGTCTTTTCTTCTTGGTCGCACATCTGTGTGAAAGATTTCAGGACGCGGTCTTCCATACCATAATTCATATGGCGTGAAGGTCGTTGAACAATGCACAGTTGCGTTATAGGCTGCAGTGACATACGGTAGGTAGTCATCCCAGATAGTTATCTTTTCATCAACAAAATGAGATAACATTCGCAACAATGTACTGTTCAGGCGTTCCGTCTTTCCATTACTAGATGGTGCGTAAGGCAATGTATGAATCTTCTTTATTTGTAGTAATTTGCAAATTTCCTTCAGTATATTGGCACAGAATTCTTTTCCTCCGTCTGAATATAAAATCTTCGGAACTCCATGTGGTAAGATTATTTCTTCCACAATTCCTTTTGCTGCGGATTCTGCAGTCTTATCTGGTAGTGCCACAGTCCATCCATAACGTGTAGCATGGTCGATTGCTACTAATATAATTTTATTTCCATTTGCCGTCATAGGTAGGTTGGTCAATAGGTCTACACTCAAGAATTCCAGAGGTTCCGAAATTGGTGTAAACTCTTGCATCGGTGCTTTCCTTTGATTCTTCGGAATCTTATGCAGTGCGCATGATTCACACGCATCTGTATATTCTTTTACCAATTGTTTAAATCCTGGCCACCAAAAGAGTCTTGAGATTCTCTCTGCTGTCTTCTTATAGCCTTGATGTGCTGCTGATGGATTGTCATGGAAAATGTTAAGAATGTCCAGAATCAATTTATCTGGAGCTACCATCACTTCCCATCTCTCCTTAACTCCTGTCTTTTCCATATCCGGTCTTCGGAAAAATAACAATCCGTCTTCGTCCAAGAAAAATCTCTCTTCAGCAGCAGGCAATCTTCCTTTGAATTCTTCTTTACTTCCAGACTCTAGATGAGTGATAATTCCCTTATATCTTGGGTCTTGTCTTTGCATTTCTTTTATTTCTGCTCTATTCCAGACTACTTCTACATTCATATTATTTCCTTCATCATTTGTTAGTTTCACAGCGGCTCTTGATAGTGCATCGGCATTCGTATGTTGCTTTCCTGGTTTGTGAACAATTGTCAAATCAAACTCTTGTATTTTCAAAGCCCATCTTGCTAATCTCCCAGATGGATTCTTCAAGTTTGTAATCCATATTAAACTTGCGTGATCCGTGTGCACTTCGCATTTTCTTCCCCAAACATACGGTCTAAATTGTTCTAATGCATACACTAGTGCTAACAATTCTATTTCCGTGGTGGTATACTTCTGTTCCTGAGGTGTTGTTTGCCTTGATGCATAACATACTGGATGTTCTTTACCATCTTCTACTTGCGCTAGCACTGCTCCTAGACCAAGGATGGAAGCATCGGTTTGTATTATCCAGTCTTTTTCAAAGTCTGGAGCTCGAAGTACTGGAGCTGTACTCAATTTTTCCTTTAATTCTTGAAAAGCTTTCTCTGCTTCTTCCGTCCATTCAAATTTGCCGTCTTTCTTGGTCAATGCATGTAACGGTTGTGCTAGTCTAGCAAAATCTTTAATTAGTCTCCTGTAATAACTTGCTATGCCCACAAATCCTTTCACTTGCTTAGGTGTTGTTGGCTTAGGATATTTCTGTACCGCTTCTACTTTCTTTGGGTTAGGGCGAATTCCCTCTTCATCAATGACGTATCCCAAAAATGTAACTTGCTTTTGTAAAAATTCACATTTTTTCGGGCTCAATTTAAATCCAGCTTCAAGCAATCTTCCAAATACTTGAGCTAATGTTTCCTTGTGTTCTTTCAAGGTCTTGCTGAAAATGATTAAATCATCCATATACAAAAGAGATCCTGGTATATCAGACAATAGATTGGCCATAATTCTTGAAAATGTGTAAGGTGCATTAATTAATCCTTGTGGCATTCGCAGGTATTCAAAACGATTTGAATGAGTTGAAAAAGCTGTTTTCTTGATCGAATCTTCGTCCATCATTATTGAATAATAACCGTCTTGTAGGTCCAATTTAGTGAAATAGCGTGCACCATACATCTTGTCCAAAATCTCAGAAATTCTAGGGATTTCAAAATATTCCGGTGTGGTAATTTTGTTAAGCCTACGATAGTCATTGACAAGCCTCCATTTTCCTGCTTCTTTCTTAGGGAGTAGTAGACAAGGTGAGGACCACGGACTTTTGGAGTGTCGGATTACTCCTTTTTTCAACAATTCTTTCATCTTCTCGTCCAGAATAGGCCTCATTGCATATGGAATCCTGTATGCCGGTTGGAATAATGGTCTTGTTTCCCCCGTATGTATCTCATGCTTTACATCTCCTGTGAATGTGCCAATTTCGTCTTCTGACAATGAAAATACTTGTCTACATTCACAAATCAATTTCTGAATTTCTTCTCTGTCTTGCTTATTTTGATCTTTTAAAGGAAAATAACCCAACAAAATGTTCTTGTCTTGTTTAGTACAAGTATTCTGCTTCGGATTCTCCGTCTTGTCATCTAATTTATTTACAGTTGCGTTTTTCATTGTTACAATTTCTTCTTGTGTTACTGTATCATACACTCCAATTTTCATGTTTTTTGGCATCACGACATCATAAGGGTTCAAATTCAGAACACGTATAGGCACTTCATTCTTCCACATCACCTTTACTAGGCTATTTCCAACTTTCACCTTTTCATCCAGTTGTGTGGAATTCAGCTGTTCAACAACACCAATGTTTCCTTTCTTTATTCCTCTGATTAACTTGCATCTGCAAAACATTTCCGTGCTGGCAGGAATTAGTGTTTCTTCTGACAATTTCACAGGCACTCCTACATGGTTGTTAGTAGCCTTCACCTTCTCTTTATTTTGTCCTGATTTTGTCAAGATAGGTCTTTTTTCTTCCTCTAATTTTTGGCTATCTTCTTCCCATATTGCTTTACTAATATGTCTAAACATAGGCACTGTTGAAGTTATCCTCTTGCCCTCTTCATAGCTTACAACCGTAACCTGGTCGTTTTCTGCCGATGGTGTCATGTTGTATAAGAAGAAACAGTCTTTTCCCAACAAAATTTCCACATCCCCAGTAGCCAGTTTATCACAAACAAAACAATTGATTAGTTTTGTTACTTTCCCAATTGTGATTGGAATTTCATATCCAGCATCCAAATGCAAAGTATCTCCTGTTATTCCCGTAGTATTAGGCCAAATTCCACTGTACAGTCTTGGTTTTTCATGGTCCTCTAAATATTTATGGAAAAATCCCCTCTCAATCAAAGTCAAATCAGAACCTGTGTCCAAATGTCCTATTGCTTTAACATCATTAATTTTCACTCCAATATATGGATGTTCCCGTATTGAGTACGATGTCCGATTAGTGTACGGTATTTTCATTTCTTCTTTTGATAATTTCCTTCTCAGTTCTTCATTCTCTTCGATTAACTTGATGATTATTTCTAAGGCTCTGACTTCATTCTGTCGATTGATGACTTTTTCCAAGGCTTCCCCCGTGTTCACCTGTAGCCCTTCGTCTTTAGGTGATGGGGCTAATAGTTTTTTGGATCTTTGGCTGTTGGATTGATTTGGGAAAACACAAACTTTCTGCACGTCCTGGCTTCATGTCCAGGTATGGCACAAAGTTGACAGACATTACGCTGTTTATTGTTGTTTCCCTCTTGTTTGTCTTGTTGTTTGCCGTTCACAAACGTTCTGTCCCTATACCAACATGATATGGCATGGTGTCCCGTTTTATTGCAAATAAAGCAAGCGCTGTTGTTTTGGGGTCGAGACGGCTGTCGTGTCCGTCTACACTCATTTGCCATGTGTCCCTTTAATCCGCAGTTGAAACATTCTATATTTGTCTTATTAAACTGTCTGGTATTGTTCTTATTGCCATTATTTCCACTCTGTTGACTCTTGCGATTTTTATTCTTGAAACACTGTTGGGTATTGTGATTGTCCCTCCCACAAATTTCGCATGATGACTTTCCATTGTTATTCTTTACTTGCTGCTTCTGTTGATTGTTGTTACCTTCTTTAGGTCTAGCTCCTAACTCATTTTTGTCTTCCAACTTCTCATTAATGACTTTTATTTCAGATTTCAATTCTTCAGCTATTTTCTTTAACTGCTGTTGCATAGATGTGTCTTCTTCTTCTGAATTAGTCTTCACCTTTGCTTCTGTTTTCTCTTCTGTTTTGGGTGGATCCATGGTGTGGAACAATTTGTGATTTACTTCAGCTTGAATGGCATACTCTTTAGCTTCTATCATGTCTATTGGATTCTTGCTCATTACTTCGGCTCTATACTTTTCAGATAGGCCTAGCATAAACTGAGTTACGCATTGAGCTAGCGTCATTTCTTTTCTTGCTTTATTTATAACAGCTGCATCTTGCACTGTTGAATCCACTAATGTAACAGTTTCCATACACAACTCTTCAATTCTAGTTGCATACGTCTGTACATCTTCATCATTTGCTTGCCGACAACTTCTGTATTTTTGTATTTTCATGGTCAATGGTTCGACTTCAAACCTTTTGATAAGTGCATCCTTAATTTCATCAAATTTGGCCAAGCTTTTAACAACTTCATCTTTCCACAGAAAATCTGCTGCGATTGATGTAGCTTTTATCTTCATCATGCCCACAAGCTGTTCATTGGTCCAGTTTCCCATTATCTTAACTTGTTCTACTGTTCGGATCCACTGGCGCACATCCCCCTTTCCATCAAAACTTGGTACCATCGCCGCCAATGCACCAGTATTCTGTTGGACAGGTTTTATTGTCGCCAACAAATCCGTGAATTGTTGCTGTGTGAATGTAGTCGCCATTCTTGTTTGTGTATTTTCACTTATTTCTCTTGTATGTTTCACCCACACTTTAGTTTCACACCCTCTTTCGTACTTTTATTACTTCACTTATTTACTTATTTCTTTATAATTACTCTCTTATTTAGTCAGCCTTTTAATTCGTTACTTTATAGATTTTTTATTTAGATTTTATCCTGAATTTCCCTATGTACGTTGTTTGATTTTGTTTCTTTGCACCAGTAAGTTTTTTAACTTTGCAAATCTGCAATTCTACTTTCCCTTCTTTTACAATTTCGCTTTCACCCCCGCTTTAAAATTTTGGCTCCTGACAAAATGCAGGTTCCATCCAAATTCCCAAAAATTTAGAAAAACACTTCTGACACCATTGTGATGCCTGCCTTCTTGACCTGTTGACTGAGCAGCAAAAACACAATTTCCAAATCAAAATCTTAAATAAACTTATTGTCAGGAAAATCAACTTTAAGTTTTAGACTAAAAGGATTTTAAACCAAAACGGATCTAAACAGGTCATAGTCAACAGTCATCAACAGATGTAGGTCATCACCCTTATTAACCTATCATTTATTTATTAAGTATTACTTACTGGT
>JAQIUW010000106.1:0-11384 GCA_034697105.1 Lithobius agilis | reverse complement strand
TTTTGCAAAAACTAAATTTTTTGCGTTGATTTTTTTTTTTTTATTATTATTTGTTGATCTTTAAAAGTCAAATGAAACCATACAGAGAACTCGTTAAACTTACGTTTCAATCAATTTTTTCCCCTTTGTTTTCGACTAACTGACGGGGTGTTCTATAAAACACAAACCACTCGGCGTAACGGTTTGTTTATTTCTGTGAGGATGATTTTATAAAACTGATTCAGCTCGGCTCCAGCTCGAAGAACCTTGGATAGATCATTTGGAATCCAGAAAGCAGGTCAGACTGTACCGGTATGAAATAACAGCATATAATTCTTTTAAATTCAACTTCGTATGGTAGGGAAATTACTGTTTACATAAAGCAGAATATTCGTATTTTGTGAACTGCATACAGCTACTCCGCAAACTGTTTACCTGTATCTCCTTTATATTTGCCTATCCGAACGCGGTAGTCGTCTTCTTTGTCTGA
The DNA here is from genome assembly GCA_034697105.1 of Lithobius agilis. NCBI lineage: Eukaryota > Metazoa > Arthropoda > Chilopoda > Lithobiomorpha > Lithobiidae > Lithobius > Lithobius agilis. The sequence continues at coordinate 10,915 of JAQIUW010000106.1, read as the reverse complement.
AACTTGAAATTGCCCGTAGGTGGCGTACCTAAAGTCATCGTCAAAATCCTCCATATCAACGCGGAGAGTCACGTGATCTTGATTCGTCAGAACAAACAGGTGGTCATTTCCTGGTGAAATAAAAAAAAACAAATGTATTACTTTCCTGCAATTTGCAATAGAAATGAAGATGTTACAACGATCAAAAAGATTGTTCACAACTTTTGGTAAAATAGTGTTAAGGAGAGAGAAACCCCATCGTTTTAGTTGGCTTTATACCATCCCTTAGACGCTGTAGTTGAAACCGATTAACTACGGACCTGGACGCTACAGACGCTGGACAATAGGGATTAAAAGGGGAAAGAAAACAAGGGAAGGAGGGTGCCATGGAATAGGGAAATAAGTGGATGAAACAGGACACTGGCTGAACTATGCTGCTGTTAGGAATTTATAACAATCAATTTATTTATGTGAACAGAAAGTGAAATTGAATTCTTGAATATATTCTGAATATGTGGAAACGTACGAATGGTTATAAAAATCTAAAGCGTACGATAATATTTACGATTTCTGTAGGGAAAACGGCAGGACGGTTTAGATTTTCGTACCAATTCATATATTTACATACTTTGTCACTCGCTTGGTTGCGCGACACTGATTGGTGCACCTTGCCCTTAGCGACACTGCACTTACCTTGCGACTATCCGTTTCTACTGGTGTTCTTGTTTCCTTTTTTTATAATATACCGTTTACTTAATTTTGTTTACGTTAAAATTACTAAGATGTCTTATGTATTAATTTGAAGTTGCATATTCGAGTTATGAACCTTATTTACGATTTAATGTATTTATAACTCAATGTGAATTATGTAAATGAGCTTTGGCTTTTTATCCGTGATTCCTCGCATTCCGGGGACTGATGGGATGCTCGCTGGCCGAGCAAGTTGACTGTCACTATGCTCCTGTGGTTTTGTGTTCTTCCGCAGCTGATAGCCGCCTTCAATGAACTACGGTGAATTTCGAGCTTCTGTGACTTTCGACGCCGGGTTTTCGGACGCTTGAGTTCTTCGTATGCAAGACTACGCCAGTCGCCTTTGATGTGTGGAAAATGGACTCGTCGTATCAAGGCCTAAGCTCGTCGAACATGGTTACTTCGTTATAGGAGGGCCTATGGCCGGAGTTGGATTGTCGCACTCTTCTCATGAAGCGGCTTATTGAACTTAGGGTGAGTTCTGTTCATTTCTCTAGCGTGGACGATAATTCTAACAAGTGTGCTCTATGCTATATTTAGATCTAGCAGTAATTATCAGAGTGTGAGCCGATATTGCAGCTCGTCCGTGATCTCACCTCGTTGTAACTGTGAGGGCCTTCGGCCGTACTATCAGCGCAAGTGGAATTGCTTCCGAGAATCGTGTGGCTGCTGCGTCGGAGGTTTTTGGAAGAATTAGCGATTGCTGGAGCGAAGAATACTTACATTGGTTCTAGTCAAGCTCATCATATTTTTTATTAATGGTTATTTATTTTATTTACATGTATGGAAAGTCTAATTATGTATAGCTAATTGGGAAGCATGCTTTCATTTATTAAACTGTCTAGTCTTAATTAAGATGAGTTGTGTACATGTCCATCTGTTCCTTTAAGTTAATATTGGTTTCTAGGGAATATTTAGCCGTATTAGTCATAGCCTAATACGGCTAAAGTCGCACTTAGGTGAAGATTAGGGGTGACAAGTGGGGGCCCTCGTCCTGGAGTGAATTTTTTTTTTCGCCCCCCCCTCACCCCTTTGTTAAATTTGGTATTTTCAATAATATATTAATATAATTTTGTGGAATTCCGTGTTTCTTTTTGTTTTATGCGTGGTTCTGTTCCTGTTTTTCTTATAATTAAAGTTTGAACTCCCATCCTGTTAATTAGTAATTATAACCTGCGTTATTAGTGTAATAGGAGCTGTTTTGTTTTCTCTTTTCTTTTTGGCCAAAGTTTCATGCCCCCCCCTTTCCTTAATTAGCAGTATTAGTGGCGGCAATAAGACTTCCCGAAAAACTCAGTGTTTTTTTCTTCTTGTTTTTTTTTTTGATTACCGAGGTGAGACCGTATGTTGAATATTTTTCTTTTCTAAGAGTTTGCTGTGTATTTTTTTTGTGTGATTGTGAATGAGTTACACTCAAAAGAGATACTGATGTTGAAGTTCTGTGTTCCATTGTTAATTGGAGTTTTCTTTTTCTCCCCGGTAATCATGGCAAGCAAGAACACCAATACCGACGGAACTGTCGAATTGGATTCACAGGAAATGGTTACTATCTCAAAAGCTGACCACGAGATGTTTATGGACGTTCTTACTAAATATGAAAATCTGCGTGAGCCAGCTAGGAAGCTTCTCAGTCGCCCGACCTCGTGGGTCCCAAAGGTAAGCGTGGTGCCGTTTGACGGGTCGGGTTCTTCCCAGTCAGTAAAAGAGTTTTTAACTAGTGCCGAGATGTGTATGAAGGCGCGTGAAATCCCTCATAAGATTTTTCTAAAAAACTGGGTACCTAGTCTTTTGGTTGGCGAAGCAGCTGATTGGTACCGAGGCGAACCCGAACCAATTGACTGGATGGAGTTTGAGTTCCGTCATTCTAGAAAATTTACGAATATTAATGACCAGGAGGAGATCAGAGATAAAATATATACACGTCAAATGAAATTGGGCGAATCTGTGGCCGATTTTTCTTCTGAAATGAAGTCTTTAAATCGACAGTTAATTGATCCAATTCCCCCCACTGAGTTTGTTCGAATTTTTTATCGCAACCTTGAACCCACCCTTAGAGCTAGGCTTAGCCCTAAAAATTATACATGCGTGGATGATTTACTCAGTGATGCAAAACGTGTTGCCCGCCACTATCAACTCGCGGAAGAATCCTATAAAAAGGAATACCTGAATAGTGCTTCAGTTTCTAACGAAATGTTTCGCCCCCAGAAGGCCTCTAATAAAGCTGCTAATGTGCAGTGTTTTGTGTGCTCAGAATGGGGCCATTATGCTAGGACGTGTCCCAAACGTCGTGCCGAAACTAGAGCTGGTAGACCCAGAAGTAACAATCAGGGAAACGAGTGATGGTTGAGTCCCGAGGTATCTCAACCAAACTAAAATCCTCGCCCGTAAGTCTTAATTTTCATGAAAAATTAGACCCTGTGGACCTCCCCCTAGTTAAAGTTGAGTGTTTGAAATCGGAAATTCTAACCCTACTAGATACCGGTTCTCCGTATAACTTAATAAAAAAAGAAGTCTGGCATAAGTTAACTGGTGAAACTAACTTAAAACCATTTCCCGTCGCTTTAGTTGGTGCAAACAATTGCCCCATCCAAGTTGAAGGCTGGAATTTGTTGAAAATAACTTTGCAAGATCATGTACTAAATCTGCCAATTGTTATCTGTCATAACCTTCCTTATGATTTAGTGTTAGGAGTTGATGCCCTAGCTAAATTTGGTATAAATCTAGACTGTCAAAATCATACATGGTGGTTCAAAGACTCGCCGAACTTAAGACATCTGTTTCAAAATCAATGTTTTAAACAAGCCAGCTTACTAGCTAAAAGAATTACAGCAGAAAATAAACTTTGGTTACCAGCCGTAGAGAAGTCTTGTTTGTCACCCGATCAAAAGGCCCAAGTTAGCGCCCTGTTTGACAAATTCCCCGCAGTTTTCAGCCCACTGCCAGGACGTTGTACGTGCATTGAAATGCACCTTGAGACAAACAATCATAAGCCATTTAATGTAAAGCCCTATTACTTAAATCCCGTCAAGCGTGAGGCCCTCGATCAAATAATTGATTCCATGCTTCAGCAGGGTCAAATTGAGTATTCTAACAGCCCCTACAGTAGCCCCACCTTCCTTAAGAAGAAAAACAACAATGAATATCGTTTTATTGTTGACTATCGCCGGCTGAATGATTGTTGCATTTCCGACGCGTACCCTCTAAGTAGGATTGACGCCATTGTTGATTGTGTAGGTACCGCCAATTTCATCACGTCCCTTGACATGCAAAAAGCTTACTGGCAAATACCCCTGTCTAAGGAATCGAGAGCAAAAGCCGCGTTTAGTGTCCCAGGTGGCCACTACCAGCCCACCTGTATGCAATTTGGCATGAAAAATGCCGCCAAAGTATTCCAGCGTTTAGTTGATAGAATCTTGCGCTCTAGTAAGTTTAAAGGAATCTGGCCTTATCAAGATGACATTATGATTGCCAGCGATACGTGGGATGAACATATCAAAAAGTTAGAATTTGTCATAAGCCAGCTAGCCAAATACAACCTTACTTTAAATTGTGATAAAATTCAATTGAATTTACCCGAAACAAGAGTTCTGGGATTTATCCTTTCTAAACAAGGCATTTCACCGGACCCCGATAAAGTGAAGGACTTGGTAGACTTTAATCCCCCTAAAACCAAGAAGCAACTTCGAAGTTTTTTAGGACTGGCGAGCTGGTTTCGCCGCTATATTGAAAGCTATGCGAAAATTGTTGCCCCCTTACTTAATCTCCTGTCTAGTGACGCCAAGTGGCAGTGGTGTCCCGACCATGAGAAAGCTTTTCGATGTGTTAAAGAAAAACTAGTTAGTGCCCCGATTTTGGCCCCCGTTAGGTTTGAAAAACCATTCCTCTTGTACACCGATGCTAGTGAGGATGGCCTTGGCGCATCTCTTATGCAAGAGGGCCCCAATGGCCCCGTCGTTCTTCAGTACGCAAGCCGTGCGCTGCGCAAAGATGAAAGAAAGTATAGTGCGACCGAACGAGAATTTCTCGCTATTCTGTGGAGCATTGAACTTTTCTCTCCGTATTTGGATGGTGTCCACTTCACTGTTTATAGCGACCATAAGTCGCTAACCTGGTTGAAACAACAACGCGATCCAACAGGGAGATTGGCGAGGTGGATTTTCCGTCTCCAACGTTTTGATTTTGACATCATGTATAAACCGGGCAAATGCAACCAAGTCGCAGATTTTTTATCTCGAATTCCCCACGCGGAAGTGATAGCTTTAGTTACTGACAACGAAGGAGATTTACTTTCCCGTTTGAAAGTCGAGCAAGAAAATGACCCCATCATTAGTTTAATTCTCAAGAAACTTAACCAAAATCAGAGTTTTCCGAACACAAAGATAGGAAGACAAGCTAGGCGCCTTGCTATTAATACCGTGTTTCGCGATGGGATTGTTTGCAGGAACTTTAAACTGCGCAATGGCGAAACTGAGCCCAAAATTCTGGTTCCCTCTGACCTTCGCATCCCCGTCATTGTTAACACGCATATGGACAAAGTAACTCAACATTTGGGAGTCAGGAAAACCGTTAGGCTTCTCCAGAAACATTATACCTGGCGTGGCATGACTTCTGATGTCATAAAATACATTCGAAAGTGTGACACCTGCCAGAAGACTAAACGAGAGTACGGTCCGCAGCGCGGTTTAGTGAAGGTTGCAAATCCGTTTATTCTTCCCGGAGACGAATTCTCCATGGACATCGCAGGTCCTCTGCCGCGTAGTTCTAAGGGCAATTCATACCTCTTGGTTGTGATTGACAACCTGACCAAGTGGCCTGAAATTTTTCCCTTACGTCAAGCCACCGCTAAAGCCGTAGCCCAGAAACTCTGTGAGGAAGTCTTTCCTAGGTTAGGCGTCCCTAAACTCTTAATCTCCGACAATGGAGCTCAGTTTATTAGCAAATTGTTAAAACAACTATGTTGTATGATGGGAATTAAACAGAAGTTTCTATCTTTTTTCTCCCCGCAAGGTAACAAGAGCGAAAGGCTCATAGGTACCGTGAAATCAATGATTCGCGCACGGATCGCGACTAATCAGCGTCGTTGGGACGAAGACTTGCAGTTTATTGCAATGGCCATACGTTCAACCGTATCTGAGTCCACGACATTTACCCCTGCATATTTGACCCTAGGTCGTGAAATTCGGCTCCCCAATGATCCGGATTTTCCATTGCAAACTTCCAGCACCGCTAAACCTTGTGACTGGGTCCTTAAGCTTTCAGCGCGATTGCGTTATGCCCTTAAGGAAGCTAGCGAAGCTCTTGAGTTAAGTGCTACCAGAGACAAAGCGCGAATCGACCCACATCGTCTCGATGTTGCTTTCAAAGTGGGCGATCAGGTCCTTAAAAAGACTCATTTCATGAGCAAGAAATTTGCGCATTTTAACGAGAAACTTGCCCCACGCTGGGAGGGTCCCTATCTTATTGCCGAAGTGTTGTCCCCCCTGACTTACAGGTTGGAAAACCCAGAATCCGGCAAAATGCTGAGTGGTACCCACCACATAAAAGAACTTCGCCCTTATTACCCCCAAGTTTAAGACCCCTCCCTTCGACATTTTTTCCTTCGTCGTTAGTGAGCGTTTACTTTAGTGCCAGGGATACCCTTTATCAAAGTTGGTAGGCACCTTCGATCCTGTTTTTTTTTTCGCGAAACAATTGTTTTGAATGATCTCGCGTCTCTTGTAGAATTACGCCTTGGTCAGTGATTTCGTGAGTTTTTGTTCACTCCTCCAGTCAATGGTGAGGGCACGTAACGGGATAATCTGCAATTCGCCCTCCACATGAATTTTTGCTGTCGTTTCTCTTAATTTTTGCTCCCCTCATGTTTAGTTAAATCGCATTTATTTTGCCGATGTTTTTTTCCTAATGTTTGCGCCCCCCCCACGTCTCGGCCTGGTTTGGAACCCATGTGGCCGCCTTGTGAACGTGGTTTCTCTCTTTCGTCAATGATCCAGGAGGATCATTCTTCGAGGGAGAGGGGTACTTGTCACTCGCTTGGTTGCGCGACACTGATTGGTGCACCTTGCCCTTAGCGACACCGCACTTACCTTGCGACTATCCGTTTCTACTGGTGTTCTTGTTTCCTTTTTTATAATATACCTTTTTATTTAATTTTGTTTACGTTAAAACTAAATAAGATGTCTTAGTTATGTCTTCGTTACGTATTAATTTGAAGTTGGTATATTAATTTTGTATTAAGCTTATTTACAATTTAATGTATTTATTATAACTGAATGAATTATGTAAATGAGCTCTTGACTATTTATCAGCGATTCCTCGCTCTTCGTTGATTGATGCGACGCTCGCGGGTCGAGCGGTCACTCTGCTTTTGTGTTCTCCCCCAGCCGCCTGTTGTCCGTTTATAGATGAGCGCCCATGAACCTACGTCGCCGGTTTCGGACATTAGGCCTTTTATGCGCAGGACCACGCCAGTTGTCTTTGAAGCCTGGAACGTGAACTCATTGCATCGGCGAGAAGCGAATTAGTGAGGCCTCAATTTCGTCGAGCTGAATAAACTTATCTCGTCGCTTCGTTATAGAGGGGTTTACGTTGGTGTTGGATCGTCGCCCTCGTGCACTGGAATTAAGCGCTGAATTCTGGGTGAGTCCCGTTCCTTTCCACTAGCGTGGTTAATAATCTAACTTGTGTGCTTTTCACTTCATGTAGACTTAAGTGGTAATGGCCAACGTGGGAAACTGATATCGTAGCTGGCCTATGTTTTCCGTTCGTCATAACGGCGAGGGTCTTTCCGGTGAATCGGCGTGAGTTGAATCGTGCAGCTGCTGGGTCAGCGCCTTTTGGATAACGGCGAACGCTGGAGTGAAGATTACGCTTATGAATATTTGTATATATCATAGTTTTACTTTTAGTCAAGCTCATCTGTTCTTTTATTAATCAAGTTTGATGTGTCTGGAAAGTTTTATAACTGTATAATTTATTGGGAAGCACGCTTTCATTTATTAAACTGTCTAGTCTTTAACTAAAATGAGTTGTGTACATGTCTATCTGTTCCGTTAGGTTAATTATTGATTTCTGGGGAACATTATACCGTACTGGTCTTAGCCTGCGTGGGAGGGCGTCGGACGCTTGGTTCAGTGTAGAACTTTTGGGAAGCGGACCGACAAAAGTCGCACTTAGGTGAAGATAAGGTGTGACAACTTACAACAGACATAAAAAAAATTTGATTGTCTTAAATTGTAATAACAGGTGTCATAAATTCACTCATATCAGTGACATGGAAATGGAAGGAAATAGATACTAACGCCAGTACAGTTTTAAAATTTGAAATAAAAGCATATGAAACGATATCAGAATTCAACAGTGCACAACTCTGGTCGTTTTAGAAAAGACTTCAAATTTGTCAAATTTAAAAGCGCTTAAAAATACAGACGAGGGAGCAGAAACCATGGTCTCACTAAGTTCCAAACCTGGATCACCCTAGGAGCTAAAGAGGTTTTGCGGCAGTCCAGTCTTGTTTTTGAGAGGGCAAGCTTCGACAGATAAGCAGGTCAACAGATAAGATTGGCTTAATAAAATATATTTCTAACGGCGGTACTGTTCAGTGTTCATCCAGTACTCTGTTATCTATACTTCCATATTCTCAGTCATCCTCTTTAACATGGTTTTAAAGGCCTGTTGGACATAGGGGGCACAAGCAGTAGTATACGAGCAGCAGGCTGAAGACGGTGGGTGAAACCACTGAAAAGCTTTCAAAAAAAAATATTTCATGCTGAGAAATGGCTGATTATCTATTATACTTATTACGCCTTACATTTCATCATAAATACGGTATAGGCCTACAGAAACTTTTTTATTTCAAGTTTGTTTCGCTATTGATGTTTATTTTCTGCTTGCACCTATTCGCATTTGCTTATTTACAGGTTTTAATTTTTTTTTTTAGTAAAGTGTATGCCTGCGGCAGCCGATAAATAGATGTAACGTTAAATATTACAGAACTTTGTTCGTGATAATGGTGATTCGAGTATCTTGGCCTTCCAACAGTTTTCACAATAAAAAAAATTAAGTTAGAGGGTCTTTAAAGATACCTTTTTCCATCTTTTGGCTTGAATTATGTATGCTGAAGTCCTATGATAGTACCGTCCTAGATAGAATCTTACTGCATCGTTCATATAAAACGATATTTACAGAAACGTTCCCTTGTGAGATATCAGATAAAGGCATAGATTAAGGTTTTTTTTTTTCTGACCACGACAAGGTGTGATTTATTTTGTTGATAAAAACATTGTTAATCAGTGTTGCGCATTTAGCCTACCTATTAACAAACCTTTCACAATACTCGCTCGCACGAAACGATAACAAAAACTATAAGAAAAAGAGACAGTAACATCCCAAATTACTGGAATAATATTGGTGCGTTAGAATTCATAGACCATGCTGTATGAATAACAATACGATGCATAATTAACAATAACATACATGGTTTACTGCACACGAAACCATGTGATTTTACGCTATTAATTGAACCTGCTAATTAGACTCAATCCTGATCTAGTCTATATTAAGTAATAATTTTGCAATTTGCACGACGCCAATTTATTTCATCGCCCAAAATATTTCCTTTCAATGGTAATAATTCAACAAATGAAATGGAATGCTAATTGAATGCCTTTTGGGGTGTGCTGTTGTAAAACGCATAACTTCCGTCTTTAAGTCTTAAAAGTAACAAAAGCACCACGAAAAAATAGATAACATGAAATTGCAGATACTGTATAATGTTCACACATACAGAAAGTAGTTTTTACTTTTAAATCTTTTTTTTTTTGTATCTGCAGTCAGAACTACGCCAAACATATATAGAGGGTTAGACTTACTGCAAACTGAATGAGCTCTTTAGACGAGATTTCGGAGAACGACCAGCCATACGATTATGTAGAGTTTATGGATGAAAAAGGACGCAGCAAACATTCCCCTTTTCGGTATTTAATATCTTCATAAAACTGGAGATCTAAGGTAGCCTATTAAAATCTTACATATCTTACCAAGCCAAAATTCTTTGGTCAGATTTCCAAATCCGTTTTTGTATTCCTTCCAAGTGCGAAAGAAATTTTCGTGAGGCTCACCATAGTCGTCTCGTCTCTGAAATACCTGTAGTGCAAAGATGAAAGGTTCATTTACAGACATCAATAATAACTTCCGTCCCCTTTCCCTATTTCATAGTGCATACGATCGCCACCACCACCAGAAAGCAGTAACAGCATCAAAACAACAATGGCGACAACATCATATCATCAGCAGCATTAAAAACAAAAGTTTGGATAATGGTATCAGCAACAAAAGTGAATCTAGTGGCGTCGGCGCACGGGAAGGGAGGGAGCAGATCATTCCCCTCCCCCAAGCTTACAATTTTTTTAATGCTTTTCCAAATTTGTTTAACACTTAATATTTTCATAATGAAGCCTAAATAATTGTACAGCCAATATTCAAACAAAAAATATTCAAAAGTAGTAAGGGTAAACTTCCAGATTATTTGTTTAGAATAGGCCGCTCACGATAATTGCAGAATTTTCGCAAATCGCTGAAACTTCCGCTCTATTAAGTCCAAATTTAACAACTCGTAAATCATTTTTTTCTTCATGAAAGCTCTTTCTTTTTGTTTATTATAACTTTTACCCTCAGATTAATAGTTTTCACATTATATCGCAATGAGTCTGAGGGATAGTTTTTTCATGATTTCTTTTCTTTGGAGCAAAAAAATAATCCTATAAGAGAAAAACACCTCAACAAATTTTTTTTGTGTTAAGTAAGGAGTACGAGGTAAGTATAAAAAACATGAAATATTTGAATAGTTTCAACCCCAATATTTTTTTATAAGCTATCAAAAAAGTAACATTTTCAAAAAATCAAAAATTTGACGTGCTATACGGGGTCGAAGAACATTGAGAACTTTTGGGGTAAACTTCATGTTAAAATACTAAAACTTCCTCCAGAAGTAAATCCTGGCTACGCCACTGAGTGAATCCTAATGCCCACATCCTAATTTTTGTTATTTACGTCCTTAGATTACTGCAAATAGGCCGACACTACATTACACCAAGATTCAGAGTTAAAAATAGGTTTTTTTTTTTTTTTTAAATGTATTTAGGTGAGCCTTAAGTAATCAGAAGTAATTTAATACTTATTTAGATTAACC
>JAQIUW010000105.1:0-11392 GCA_034697105.1 Lithobius agilis | reverse complement strand
TTAATATATTAAATTAAATAGTGTTTTGTATACAGTATTCCTTTATTTTACATTTCATTTCTCTTATTCGTGTAAATTGTAACATATTTTGTGGTATGTTATTGAATAAGTTTGGTACATACCATACTTTATTTCTTTTTCCATATTTGTTATTCCAACGAGGTAGTTCATATGTAATTGTATTACTTCTTAATCGTTCCCTTTTATTCAGATTACTGGTTTTAAAATTTTTCGTATAATAGTGTGTAGTTATAGCTATATAATCACGTAATTCAGTTAGTTTTAAAATTTTATTATTCTTGTACAGTTCCTTTGTTTTTTTAAATCCATTTCCAAAAAGTATTTTTATTATTTTATTTTGCACTTTCTGTAATCTTTCAAGTAGATAGTCTGAAGCAAATCCATATATTTCTATTCCGTATCTTAGTGTACTTTCGATCCAAGCATCATATAGAATTTTTTTATTTTTATTATTTAAAATGTCTTTTACCTGGTAAATTTTGGGTATTATTTGTCTAATTTTCTGTATGATTTGTAATATATATGATTTAAAATCCCAATGATGATCAATTATTACTCCAAGATACTTTGCAGAGTTTTTTTTTTCAAGTTTACTACACCTTTTATCACATTCATGATTTTTAGTTTCTTCATTTAAATTTTTGCAATTGCCAAAATGTTTTACAATACAAAGATCTTGTTTTTTTTTCATTTTTGGTACATTAATATCTATTTGAACTGTTTTCTCATTACTCATGAATAATTCGTTTTCTATAAGCCAGTTGCATAGTAAATTAAAATCATATTGTAAGTTTTTTATCATTATCTCATATTTGTAATGTATTGAAATTAGACAAGTATCATCTGCAAAAAGAAAAATTTCTCCTTTTTCAATACTATCATTTATATCATTCGCGTATATTAAAAAGAGCAAGGGTCCCAAAACTGATCCTTGTGGCACACCAAATGCACTTTCTCTTACTTCACTATATTCTTCTTTCAATTTTACTATTGTTTTCCTGTTATTTAAATAGCTTTTTATAATGTTATACATCTTGCCTCTCAAACCTAAAGTTTCACATTTTTTCATTAATATATTTTGATCAAAGGTGTCAAATGCCTTTTGTAAATCCACTAGCACAATTCCCACGTATTTCCCATCGTTTAGAGCTTGAGTTACAATTTCATTTACATCTTGCAGTAATGTCGTTGTGCTTTTGTTTTTTGTGTATCCATATTGATTTCTTATTAAAGTATTTGTTTTTTCAAGAAAGTTCCTAATTTTATTAGCAAAAAATTTTTCAATAATTTTATTTATAATTGATAAAAGTGCTATCGGTCTATAATTATTCTTGTCTTTTTTGTTTCCTTTCTTATAAATTGGTCTTAGAATTTGTATTTTCAATTTCTCTGGCCATACTTCTTTATCTATCATCATGTTTATAAGTTTGCATATTGCTTGTGCTGTATTTTCTTTTGTTTGTTTTATATGCTCAGTTTGAATTTTATCCATTCCTGTGGCTTTCGTATTTTTTAATTGTTCTATTATCTCTATAATTTCATATACATTTGCATTTTCAACATACATTGTTTTCTCCGACTTTGGTTTATTATGTTCTTTGGCTTTTTGTATTTTTTTAGTGTTCTTGTAATATCTTCCATTTTGATACACGTCTATTTCTTTTTTATAACTTTCTTTTATTTTAGGGACTTGTTCAGCAAATTTTTTGTTAAAGTCATTTATAATTTCACTTTTCTCTTCTCCATTAAAAGTTTTAATGATAAAATCATCAATATTTTCTTTTTTTGGCTTACCCGTTACATCATTTATAACATCCCAGATCGTTCTATTATTCTCTTTTAATGTTATAATTTTTTCATTGTAAAAATGTTGTTTGCATTCTTTAATCTTTTTTGCAATATCTCTTTTTTCCCTCTTGTATCTTTGTTCCAGTTCTTTATTTACTTCTGAAGTTTTCCGTATTTGATTCCATAATTTATTTTTATTTTCTATTAATTTTACTAGTTCATCTGTTATCCATTCATTTCTTTTTCCTCCAGTTCCATTTTTGTATTTATTTGTTTTTGCCTGTCTGTTTTTAAAATAAATTTTGGTTATTTGGTTTGTTATTTCGTCATATATTTGGCTTGGTTCATTTAACATATTTAATATATTCCAATCTATTTCATTAATTTCCTCTATAATTTTTTTATGCTGATAAATATAGTATGTTTCCTCATTCTTTTCCTGGTTTGTCGTATTTTCTTCAACAACAGTTTTCCCTTTTAAGTTCCACGTCCAATACATCGTTGCGTAGTGATCAGCAATTTGTTCTGTTAATGTTCCACTTCCTATTTCTTCTATGTCACTTTTTATGAAAATATGGTCTATACAAGATTTTTGTAAATACTTTTCCCCATTTTTTGTTCTAATTTCTTCTCTTGTTGGTGAATTTATTTTTTTCCTAAAACCTAATGATGCTAGTACATTTTCATAATTGTCAATAACGTTTTGCTCATATTTATCTTCTGTATTATCCTGTGTTTCTAAAATATCAATATTCATGTCCCCTATTATTATTTGATAATCCCATTTTGTGTTATCATTTTTAATTGTGTTTTTTATCTTTTTAATAAATTCATTTTTATTAGTATCTGGTTTTCTGTAGATTGCTACTATTTTTGTATTCGTTTCATTTATATTGTTTGTAATTCTTATTTCTAGTGCATTATTCTCACCCAAATTAACTTCACTGCTTTCCACATGTAGATTTTTGTTGCTAAAAACCATTATTCCACCTCCCCTTTTTGTTGTCTCTCTTATGATAGTATTTTGTGTATATCCATCTAAATTATATATTTCTATTTCTTCTTTTCTAATATTAATCTCTGTCAATATAATAATTTCCCACTTAATTTCTATATCAAGTAATTTTTTCTTTAAGATATCCCAGTTTTTTCTTAAGCTTCGTATGTTAACGTGTATAATCTTCTCATTTGTGTAATTTGCAATATCATTTTCAATTCCACTTTTTACAGCTAGACAATTTTCAAATATTTGATTTATGTACTTGAATTTTGAAGGTCCTCTTCTCGTCTCACCATTATCACCTCTTTGTCATGTTCACTTCTTCTCATCATTATTCTTCCATTTTTAAACCATACGTACTTTATGTTGTTTGTTTTCGCATAAGTTTTTGTTTTCCAAAATAAGTTTTTGTAGTGTGGAGTCATATTTTCATTTAGATAGATTCGTTTTCTATTTCCATTCCTATATAGATTATCATTTGTCACAATTCTTCTCTTCTGTTCCAGCCAGTTATCTCTGAATTCTCTATGCTTGAATTGAATGATTACAGTACTTGGTTTATCTTTGTCTTTATTGGGAATCCAATGTGCTGCATCTATGTGTGTATGTTGGAAATTGGTCACATTAAAGTTTTCCGCAACTCTTTGTATCACTTCTTTTATGTTTTCATTTTCCAACCAATCAAGCTGTCCAATCTCTAAATTCCTATTTCGTTCATATTGTTCTTTTTCTTTGTTTGCAACATTCATGGATTGTATCGCTTGTTCCATTTTTGTATGTGATTCTTCTCTGCTTTCTAATTTCTGTACTCTTTCTTCCATTTCTCTCACTTTTTCCTTCATTTCTTCATTTTTTTTCTTTATGTCAATTTGTTCCTTCCTTAGGGAATCTATTGTATCTATCACATCTTTTATTTCATTGTATTTGCTGAGTAGTTGGTCAATTTTGTTTTCCATTCTGATCATTCTTTCTTCTATTCTACTTTTTTCTTCTTCATCAACTGTCATGCACGATTCATTGTTTTCATCATTCCGTTTTGTTTCTTTTCCTTCTTTTTGTCCTGTTTGTGGTTCTTCCTCTCTTTCTTTTTCTGATTCTGTTCTTTGTCTTCTGCATCTTATGCATTTCCACTGTTCTCTCTTCGTTTCTCCCATTGTTTTCCATGTGTTCGACGAAATGCCCGAACATTGATCATAATGATACTTTGCATGGCATAATCCGCAAGTTACACAATCTCCTTGGTTTGCTTTTGTTATTTTATTTTCACAATCACCGCAGCGTAACATTTTGGGTTAAATAGTTTCAGTTTGGATTAATAGTTTCAGTCTGGATTAAGTTTTCGAACATGCAGTTTTTTCTGTGGTCACAATTTTTTGCAACACCACTTCTGTCAATCTGCCTCAATTGTTTACTCTTTTCTTCAATGGTTTCAGTTGGGGTTAAACAGTTTTAGTCCGGATTAAGTTTTTGAAGACAAAGTTTTTTTTGTAGTCGCAATTTTCTACAACACCACTTCTTGCAATTTGCCTCAAATGTTTACTCCTTTTTTGAATAGTTCCACCTTTTTCACACTCTTCAAACCTGTTCACATTCGTACACTGCACTCTTATATTTACGTTTGAGATCCAGTTTGGAGTTCAGCCTCTGTTATTGCATGACTTTCATCATCATTTTCCTCAGCGTTCTTCACGCCGAGTTCAACCCAATGCCGCCATGTTGAATAATAATAATAATAATAATAATATGAATATGAAATATGAAATAGGAAATAATATGAAATGATTCATAAGCCTAGAACAAAAAACAAAACTAACGGTTATAGGCTACAATAACTACTCAAACAAATGTTAACTTCTTAGTATTAGTAATAACTTGTCTCACAAGCTTCCAAGCCAACAAATGACCCTTGGTAGAAGAAACAAATACATTTTATTTTTTCATTTCTAAGTTTTGTTCTAGTAACCAATTTTTTGTTACTTTTTTTACAAGGCCAATCTTTTCATTTTCCCATATACTATCGGGCATTCGATTTATTAGGTTGGGTGTAGCAGCTCTGAGGCTGCTTTAACTAGCCATAGTTTCTTTAAAATTACATTAAAAAACGACGACAAATGACGTGAACATTAAAAAATTAGATGCTTAACATACAAATTTCGGCACAAGTGCTAGCTTGTAGACAAAGATTCAAGCAAGATAATTCAATTTGCAAAAGCAAATATAAAAAGACAAAATTCAGGCCATGGTGGCAAGACACATCAGCAAACAACAGCGAAGTGTACATGAAAGGCTTGTCTCCGGCTGAAAAGCTGTTCTCTTCTGAGATATCAACAATACTGACGATATTGCTTGTATTGCCATCAACTAATTGTACAAGCGAGCGTTGATTTAGTGCCTTAAGACAGTGATTGGCCAGGGGTCCATGCCCCCCCCCCCCGAGAATTTTTAACATTCACTTCAGACGACCTTATAGAAAAAATAATAATTCTACTCGCATCAACTTTTGCTCATGATTTTGAATTAAATAATAAAAATAATAATAATTTTAATAAAAATTGGCTGCAAGTTGACTGCATTCTGGAATTAGAGTGGTGAAAAATGTCCAAGAGGCATCAAAACAAGTTGCATGGTAAATTTTAATTTTTTAATGTAGGCCTACTGCTTAAAAATAATATTGTTATGGGAAAATATCGAACGAAATTGTGTAGTACAGCTATTGGGCTTTTAAAATATCGTTTTGTGTCAATGTTAGCATTTGAAAAAGCATTCAAAAGCATTTGCGAAATATTATGTGTTTTTGAATCTCATTACTAAATCATTTTAGCGCTTAATGGGCTTATGTATTATTTTAATCATGACTTTGAAGGCATTGACAATGTAGAATATTATATTTTGTGAAAACGTTTTTATTTTGAATCAAAAACATCGCCAAAAGTTTTGTTTGCATTCAAACTCTTAAAGCATTGAACTCAAATTGCAGCCGGGGTTTAAGGCTTCCACCTGTTTCTATTTTGCATTCTGAAGGTCGATCGGAAGACATTGAACAAGTAGGATATCACAAAGTAGAAAAAAGATTCATAAGAATATTCCAACCCCACTAATATTAGTATGTACTCTCCATACACAATACATCAATACTATTTAGTAGAACGCTGTGTACACGGGATCCAAGGAGCCTTTGAGGGTATGGACAAACTGTCAAATAAGTAGCGGTCGCTGACGTGGATCAGACGAAACTAGTGGTTAAAGTTGGGTGAGATCATAATGATCATAAACGCGTTCACTGTATTTCGTTCGTAGTCCATTTTCCAACACATATCCCTTCAGCCTATTCTTTTAACAGTTTCAGCTGGCTAAGTAAAGATTTCAGCATATTTTTGATCAGCCATATTTATTCCAGCGAACATCGCTTAACGCAAAATTCGGTCAGCTATAAGCTTACTTTCGGCTAACGGAGTTGAAATATTTGACTTTAAACCGTATAATTTTTTGGTGCAGCATATTAGCCAACTTGAAAATTTTACATGCATGCAGATAATAAAAAAAAAGTGGCATTGGGCGTAGTGGCCCAAAAAAAGCTTAACTTAAACGAAACGTTCTGATACATAAATCAAAATCTGCTATGAAATGAGACCAAGAAGTGAATTTACAATCAATGAGAATCGCGCAATATTATCGCGTGTATTGTAATACGTAATCATTCGACAATTTTCACCCCAATTTCAAATACGCTGATCCTTAAGCTTTGGCCCCAGCCATATTTTTTCCGGTGGCTAACTTGGCGGCGGCAGCAGCAAAATTTACGACTTCTTACTGGCTGATTAAAATAAATTTCGGCAGGACGGCTCTCAGAATATATTAATTGAAAAGTTGTGACCAAAAGCATCTATCGATCGGTTATTTCAAATGTAGACGCTTTTAGTGCATCATGTAAGGCCCTTGAATTATAAAACTAATGTACAGTCACAACTCTTTTTCAGCTAGTTACTCATGACGGTACCAAAATGTAGGCATTGGTAATTTTCTCTTTTTCAAACAGAAAGGTGTTTCGGGGAACTTTAAAGAGTGTTCAGACCTATTAGCCTTACCTACGCAAATAAAAAAACGGAATACGAGCTAAATTCTATTTTAAGCCATACATTTGAAAGGCATCGCTAATCTTCGTCAATCATAAAATAAGAATTAAGGCTAATATTGTAAGTTTAATAATAATGGGATATGACAGATGGGCTAAGAGGCAATTTTACGATAAAAATTTGATTTCTGCAAAATGTCTTTATTTTGTCTATGTAATTCATTATTTAGATTTTGCAAATCGATTTTGGAAACGATGCATATTTTTTTTTATTGCTGGTAGATTTCAAGATTATTGTTCTTTCTTATAATACCTTGGAACTAAAGGGACAAAATGTGTTAAAATCAATGTGTGCAGCTCTTTCTTTCCACATTCAGAAGGATGGTGAATGTGTTAAAATAGAAGAAAAAATCTTATAGAGGGTTTGTGTAATTCTGCAGCGGTTAGTGCGCCTGTTGCCTGTTGACGTACCTATCTCTCTACGTATACTTGTGAACTTTTTTATTCCATATACTCTTGTTTACGATTCCCCTCCCCCTTCACTCCTCCACCAATATTGGTTGGATCCGCCACTGACATGCTATGGTGAACTTTTTCCTGAATAATTTTTTTGTGAAAAACGATGGACTTTCTGTACGCGTGGCGATACGCGATCTGGCTGAAAAAAATTTTTTTTTAAAGATTTTTTTTATTAAGTAGGGGGGGCGTATTCCCCTAAATTCGCCCCCCCCCCAATCCAATCCGTGGTGGTTGCCCCCTCCGACACGGCTGGCTGGATCCGCCACTGCCTTAAGATGTGTGAAAACTTATTTGCGTTCTACAATGCAGCAAGACCGGAAAAACCAGTTGATGGTGCTACATATACATAAAGAACTAACAGATCAAATAGAGTTGACCAAAGTGGCCAATGAGTTTGTTGAACATTCCCAAAATCGCTCGGCAGTTTTCGGAAAATTAATAAATGAAGACCGAAAGCAACAGTAACAATGAAAGATTTTAGGAAGGCTTAGTGTAAGTTTCAACGTTCAACATTTTCCTCAGTAAAAAGTAACAAAAAAATTGCATAGCAGATTAGCAGCGTCACGAACAGTAACTTTTTATTTAGCTGTTTATTACTTTATTTACTTAGTAAGTAGATCTACTACAACTATGTAATTGAGTACAATTAAAGATTGAATTAGGCCGCGGAAAAAAAAAAATTGTTTGGTTCTAGGGCAAATTTTCAAATAAAAAAGTCACCCGGTAACCAGGTTTTTTCATTTTTATTTTTTGGAATTACAAACGCCACTTCCAAAAGATAACGAAAAAAATGTTTACCCAAATCCCTTATCAGGCTAATTTTTCAAAAGTTCAAAATTTTTTTGCAAAATATTAGAAAAAAAAAGTCAACAAAAGCCATACAAACTCACACGCACGGGCCTGAGAACCGAATAATTTTTTTTTCGCGGCCTTACTAAGCAAATGAAGTAATAAACTAAATAAAACCGTTACTGTTTTGGACTCCGCTACGCAAGTATGTATTACAAAGAATTTCACCGAGTAAAAATGACTTCTGATTTTTGAGATTTTAGAATCTATGACCTAAGTTACTTTTTATTAAACACATAATCCCCCTCAGCAGTGGTGGGTCAAGTCACGTGGAGGCCCCAAGCGATAAAAATTTTGGGGCCCAGAAAATTTTGAGGGCCCAGGGCCCTCAAAATAATGGGGCCATCAAAACAAGGACCCTCAACTAGGGACCTCAAAATAAATTTGTGTACTGCATAATATTCCAAAATGCGCGCCGCAGAAGAAAATTGTTCACTTTTCAAGGTGAAAAACGGCATAGAATGATGCTCGGGAATTTTAGTAGTGATTATAGTATCTACGAAAAATAGGTTTCGCGGGAATTATATATTTTTTTGAACATTTTTTACACGGGAAATAAAAAAAAAAAAAAATTTTTTTTTAATTGAATGCTGCGAAATTCGGGGCCCCATGGTATCCCAGGGCCCCAAGCGGCCGTTTAGTCCGCTTACCGTTAAACCCGCCTCTGCCCCTAAGGGGGCAGGGACACCACACCACACCACTAAACTTCTGCTTCCGTCGGGCCTGCAGGCACCGATTGTACATTGCTCGGCTGATTTAATTTATCCTGCATTTTTTACCTTTTGAACACGTTTCCGGCCGTCTGCCATACCTAAACATTTTAAGTACCCTGACCTTCTCAGCGTTATTCAGCTATACTTTACAGGTCTGCCTTTTTGGCCAAATCGAAAAATTTAAAGTAGCTGCAACAGTGAAGTCAAACACAATCAGGGTATACGGCATTCAAACTATATTCACAATCCACAATCTATTGTAATAAAGGATGCTTATCAGTGATCCATCTGGTCAGTCGGTGGCGAAATCCGGAAGTCGTAACAATGGAAAGAGACGCCGGAAGTCTTAACAATATACAGTGCATAACACTGCCTGACGTCATAAACAACACAATTAAACA
This sequence comes from Lithobius agilis, assembly GCA_034697105.1. Lineage (NCBI taxonomy): Eukaryota > Metazoa > Arthropoda > Chilopoda > Lithobiomorpha > Lithobiidae > Lithobius > Lithobius agilis. The sequence continues at coordinate 2,029 of JAQIUW010000105.1, read as the reverse complement.
GAATCCGTTGTGGACAGATAAAGCTAATAAACAGAATGTACACAACGATTACTCAGAGTATACCAATATTAGGGTAAGTTATGGTTAGATGGGGATGGAGTGGGTTATGGTGCACGGTTTAGTTGGAGTTCGGAGGGAAATTGGAGTGGGTTAGAATGTTCTTAGAGTTGGGGAGGACTGGAGTGGGTAGGATGTCGTGTGGTGTGTGATGTTTGAAGTAAAGGAAGGATTGAAACAGTGCTTTATGTGTACTGGTAGGTAGTCGTTGGCTTAGGCCGTCGTACTCTATAGTCTTGAGCTTCAGTAGTATCAGGATCGAATCCAGCGCCCGTTCTGTTGGCGTGAACAGGCTTTTCCACTTGTTGATAAACCCTTTTTCTCTCTTGCAGGGCCGGCGGTGCCACTAAAGCTGGAACAAAAGCAGGAAAAGCAGGAAAGGCTGGAACAGGAAAAGACAGTAAGTGTTGAATATTTCTTTTTTGAGTGAATCGATAACTCTGAGTAATCAAGTATATTTCCGTTTGATACGTTCCCTATAGCCTACTTCTCTATACAGGGTGTCCACATAAGTCTGTAACCAGCTATTTTTTTTTTTACATGAATAAAGCGCTGTAATACGATTCATAAATACACAAGCCCCAATAGCGCTATTTAGTACATTTATTTACAATTTAAAACTATAAAATATATAAAAATATAAAACACAAGCATCATCCAAACACTGTTCGTTATATTTCGCGGGTATTATTTTTCCCGCTTTATCAAACGTGGTAATTGTACAAGTACTTTGACACACCTTGCATTCACATAAAAAACCATTTCGTAACATCCACAAAGTTCACTTATCTGTTCATTTCTTTTCCAACACATACTGTAGTAGGCTACACTATTGTCTCGTATTACAGCGCTTTATTTGTGTAAAAAAAACTCCTGAGTCTACTCATCGGAGTGTACTAGACAGAATGATGTCGACAGCTCTGCTCTCGAGGGATAGGGATCTGCTGTGCAGCGAGTGGATTTTCCCATTATTGGCGGTATTAGTTGACTGCTGGTTGCCTTTCTGAAAACAGCGACAAAAAAAATAGAAAAAAGACAACAACTACTGGTATATCTGCGGCAACCCTTGTCGCGTCGTTGTCTGTCATAAACGTTGTTCCAAGAGAACGTTTATCATAAAAACACTGAGAATTCGGTTGCGGTTTTCTAACTTTGCTACAAGTTAGCTCACCTTCCAATTTTATAACCTTGTATTGTTATTGTTGAAGATGAGAATTGGGGGCGGAGGGAAGAGATTTCCACTTGAGGGCAATGAGGAAAAGGGAGAGGGAAAACCGCAGACGCTGGAGGAAACGTTCGATAATGACGGCTTGCCGGAAGTTGAAGACCACGCAACACTTTAATTTAGAAGCAATAAGTTCGGCCATAACTATACCGGATGAGTTTCGTAGGAAGTCGCTGTGACCATTGAGACCGATGCTGACAGCAATCATAACCACACTACCTTAGTCTTACGGAAGGAGGACAGACAAGACCACTTCATAGGTTGTGTTACAGTACCGACATCTGATAAGAAAACTGGACTGGGGGAAAAGGGAACTGTGAACGGCTAACGTTCGTTTTTATTTACCTGAGACGGAAGTCCATTTCTAAGAGATAGCGATCAACAAACAAACCTATAACCACTTATTGCATTACCATGGCGACCGAGCTTTTGCCATTATTGCCCACTGGGTCGAAGACGAACATTCCGGCGGCCAAGAAGATAAGGCTAGTCCTATCCGTTGGTTGCATCCACTTACTTAGTGGTCGAGGAAACGACATCGGCCATAATACGTAATGCACGTTAATGGTTTTGTTTACAACCTCTATATATCAGTGTAGTGTTGTTGAACGAGCGCTGCCTCAACTACTACCTTCCCTCCATTATCTGACGGTATTCCTAAACCAAAATCAGCCTTCGAAGTGACGTGCACTAAATTATTTGGGAAATGGAAACCCGCTGACGTGCGCACGAGGCTTGAGTTGTTTT
>JAQIUW010000104.1:0-11399 GCA_034697105.1 Lithobius agilis | reverse complement strand
TATTTTATTCTAGGAATGTCTTTACAAATTTTTTAATTTACCGTGACTCCGGTACTCCGGTTTATTCTGTACTAACGGAAATTGTTTTTTTTTTCGAATCGTATGCCATTAATCGGAAACCGGGAGTAGATACACATTATACTACGAAAAAATATATACTTCTTCGATCCAATTAGCTCTAGCTGCATACAGGAAGTGGCAATAGGTCTACTATGAACTACGAAAAACTGAATCTGCAATACCTTTCCCAAAACCCTTAAACCGGAAATGGAAATACGCTTTACGTCTATCACGGAGAAACTACACCTATATTTTTTCATTTTACTTTGATTATGGTAACAAATCCAATTCTGCAATGCAATCCCATTCTCGCTAGACGAAAACCAGTAGCCAGGTGCACTCCACATCCCAAATCAAATCTGAAATAATTTTTCTTTATACAAATATTTTATGTATCATTTGTATTTTATAACTTCTTATAATCTGTTAATTTATATTATTCATTTATTATTGTTCATTGTTTTAAATGTTAATAAGGATATATAATCCTGTGCTGTTAATAAGGATGTATTCCGACATATCAGCAAAATCGGAGCCAAAGGTGATGTGGCTTAAACCAAAAAGCCAAAAACCGCACATAAACAGCGTCAGACTTAAATACATAAATAACACATAAATAGCGTATAGGAAAATGCTATAACTACAGCTCCAAACGAACTTCTCTTCGATGTAGACGCAACGCACGTCTACTTATGCCAAAAAAACACACATAAACAGTGTAAGACTTGTGTTTGAGCTCGTATGCCGATGAGATGTGATGCTTTCAAAAATGTTTTTCGACACACCTTCTAATAATGTTTGTTTCATGCTGTACGTAAATCTTCAGCTCTGTTAGTTGTAGCTTTATGTGCTAAAAACATACACAAAACGCCGCTGGTTGTAGCTACTGTAAAATTAACGGTCCCACTTCCGGTATGCGTTTGGCCCCGGTCGTACAATGTTAAGTTTATGGGAACTTTACTTGCTGGTGTATCACTATTAAATTTCTGATAGTTTGCACAGCTGCACAGTTTGATAGTTTTAGCAGCAAATGCTATAAATACTGCTCCAAGCGAACATCTCTTCGAGGTGGAATGCAACGCATGTCTCCTCATGCCAAAAACAGCACATAAACAGTTTAGGACTTGTGTTTTTGACTTCGTATGCCGATGAGATGTGATGCTTTCAAAATTGTTTTTCTATACACCTTCTAATAATGTTTGTTTCATGCTGTACGTAAATCTTCAGCTCTATTAGTTGTAGCTTTATGTGCTAAAAACATACACAAGACGCCGCTAGTTGTGGCTAATGTAAAATTGACGGGCCCACTTTCGGTATGCGTTTCGCCCCGGTCGAACAATGTTAAGTTTGTGGGAACTTTACTTGCTGGTGTATCGCTACTAAATTTCTGATAATCATAGAAGTAACTGATACGCCATATATTTACAAAAGTATATGCGCTAGCATTTGTGGTTTTAGCCATGATACTTGCTAACAGGCTGACAGACAGACAGAGCTGTGATACAAGACCTTTTTTCCAACGGTAAAAGTCCACAAGAAATCGTAGTTGCAAGGTAACAACAGGCTAGATAAAAACTAGTCACTAAACTATTTTTTTTACGAATATGTACCATTGTTCACATGACTCAGTGCAGTTGTAGGTCCCCTATAGTGTTTACTGAGCTGTATAAGGCTTGTTACTGTGGGTAGGCAATAAATGACGAAGATAAAACTTCTGAAAAGTTGATAAGATATTTAACTCGATATTTTGTTACTGCGTATCATTTGTAATAAAATGAAATTAAAAGCCCAAACTGCGCTAACGCTTTTTTTATTCAGGAACTATCAATTCCTTCGTTATTTATACAGCCTTGATATTTCGCAGCTCATAGCCTATTTGCTGCTTTTTCAAACATGAAACAATAACAAACACTTACATTATCAAATCTGGTGCTAATACGCCACCATACAGAGTCCTTGGTTTCTTTAACCAGCACAATCTTGTTTTTTCCTTTCCGTGCTTGCATGCAATTTTCTCCTTATTCTATTAACAAAATTAAAATAAGAATTAAAAAACAGAATTAAAAAAGACCAAACATTCTCAACCTTAAATCCAGGTTCCAACAGAATTATCTACTATTTTATAAACAAGTTTAAAAGTATATTCAATAAAATTTAATTAATAAACCATATTTACCCTTTTTGCCATTGGATTGCACACAAAGCGCCAGCCCAAGTCGTGGTTAGCAGCAGAGTGATGCCACCCCCACAGCCACCACCTCTTATATACTGCCAATTGGGTTAACCTATTTAAAATAGGGGTGAAATTTTGGTTTCTTTAAATAACTTACTCCATTCTTTTAATTTAAAATTCTGAGGAATGATGGTATTAATGGCCAGATTACTAAGTTCGAAAATGCACAAGGTTTCTAAGTTAAGTCTACTGTATAAATTTTTTTCTTGAAATAATATAGATATATTGCCAAAATTGGGTTCATGTCCCGTCACCTTTTTGTGCATGTAGATGGCGTTGTTTTCAACTTTATGTTTCATTTCTGATGCATGTGAGCCAACTCTAGCTTTTAGTTGTTGCTTGGTCTGGCCTATGTAGCTACCCTTACAATCATGGCACGGAATTTGATAAACCACGTTTTTTAATGCCAGCACATCTTGCGAGCTTATCTTATTCGTTTTTTCTTTCTTTACCTTCTTTTTGTTCAGTAAACGTCCAATTTCATTTTCTCCCCTTTTTTTTGTCACCAGCATGATCTCATTTTGCTTGATTACTTTTTTAAGCTTGCTTACTAGTGGTTTGATATACGGAACTACCAGCCTCGTATTTTCCTTCTGACAATTTTTTTTCTTAGCGCTTAGCTCATAGTTATTTCTTTGCTTCTTAATACATTTGATAATCATTTGAAGCGGATACCCATTCTGTAGGTACTTTTTTACTAGGTATGCCATTTCGTATTCCAAGTCCTCACCTTCCGTTGTATGAGTGTGAATACGTCTAATTTCATTAATAATTATGTTGAATTTTTGGCTGTCATCTTGATACGATTTGTAGTTAATCGTTCTAGTAGTTTGGGACGGTTTCCTAAACAGGTTAAGCCTTACGTTCCCATTCTTTTTAAGACTAATTTTAACGTCCAAAAATGGGATTTGGCCATTTTTTTGTTTTTCACAAGTAAACTGTAGGCTAGGGTGGTAGTTATTAAGATATGTTATAATGGCCTCATGACTATTTTCGGGGTTTACAGACAGGGTGTCATCTACGTACCTTCTATAATATAGGATTTCTGGGAAATTTTGATTCAAAAGGATGTCGAGCCTGTTGAGCACGATATCGGTAAGGTACCCACTAATTGAGCTCCCCATAGGGGTCCCGTTGATTTGATTATAACTCACACCGTCATACTTAATGTACGTGGTGAAAAAAACCAATTTTAACGTATTGACAAAAGTTTCTATGTCCCATCCAAGTTCGTCTAGCACCTGTGGCTGAACCGCTAGCTCTTGCACTAGTATCTCAATTATTAATCCTTGATCTATTGAGGGGTAGAGGCTCTTAACGTCAAAAGAACACATCACATAGCCTGGTGGTATGTTTAAGTCCTTAATTTCCTCAATAAGCTGTTCACTATTCTTAAGCTTGAATTGACCTTCACTTAGCTTCTTCAATACTGGTGTTATTAATGATCCTAAAATTTTGTTAGGTGCATTTTTGCCTGACGTAATAAGCCTAATAGGGAAATTTTCTTTATGTGTTTTGATCTGTGGAAAAACAATGGGTGCTTTGACTGTTTCGGTTTTGTACTCAGTAAAAATTTTTTTGTCTATTAGCCCTTCGTCATTTAACCATCCAAGGTATTTTTTAATTTGGGCATTATATTTGCTGGTTGGGTCGTACTTAAGAGGTACATACAACTTCAAATCTAGTAATTGTTCCATGATTTTGTTGTGCACATCTGTACACTTCATCACTACCGTTTGATTGCCTTTATCAGCCTTTAAACACATAACATCTTTCATTTCCCTAATTTTTGTTATACTATCCTTCTGCTCTTTGCTTAAGTTACTTTGTTTAGTTTTTTTGTCGAGGGTGAACGTCCTAACTGCTGTCATCATACTACCTCTTATTTCACTACTGTTTTTAATGTTATTCAACCCCGACTCTAAATTAGCCACAAATTCTGGTATTAGTACTTCAGGCTTCCCTGTAGGTACAAATTTTCGGTCTAGTTCCAACACACTCATTTCAACCTCGGAAAACACACAACCGCTTTGGTTCACCACCCAGGGACATTCTGGGAAACTAAAGTATTTTTGACTATGTTTCGGCATTACCTCACCTCCTTTTTTATTAACGACCTTAATGTTAGCATTCTTAACAACTTCTTTCTCCATCAGGTTCTCTAATTTTTTACTGTGCGTTTTTTTACTTTCACTTTCATTCGCCTTGGCCAAACATGTTAGTGCATTAAACATTTGAATCATGTCACATTCTTTAATATGATGCTTAATTATGCCAATGTTGTTTTGGACTCGCTTTCTGAGCTTACTGATTTTACCATACAGTTCTAAGATACTAGCTTTAAGGTAGGCTATCATAGCTTTTCTACTGGCCCTTAGGCTGCGTTCGAAAGTATACTGGAAGTCAATCTTCCACGTTTTTGGGCTAATGCCGTGAAATATACAGTCCTTAAAGAATTTCACGTGGGCCATATTTTTTACAATTTTGATGGTTTAATGATGAGATTAATTTGTGTATACTGAATATACTTTTATAATAATTTATAAAATTGTTAAGATGTTGTAAGAAAGTGGTTTAGGATAGGAAAATATATGCACTATTTAATTCTAACTTTGATTTTCTTATTAGATTAAGAAGGAGATTGCATGCATACACTCAAAGAAATAACATTGTGCTGTTTAAAAAGAGGAAGGAATCTGAGAGGTGGCGTTTACTTAATTTTATACTGACTACTTGGCAAATTTATCAAACGTAGTTCAGTAGTTTATGCTTGTTTTTCTACATTTTGTACTGTTTGTGTTTTTGTGCCTGAAGAAGAAACTGAAGTGATGCTTCGAAATATCGCGATTTTGTAATGTTATAATTTGTTTTTTATTGTAGTACCGTTCCCGGCTTTCTTTCTTATATCCATGTTACTCTGAAATCATGGTCGTTTTCATGAATTTCATTTCTTTTCATGTATGATAATTAACATATTTACTAATGTAGCAACAAAACGCAACACATTACGACTGCACAATAAAGTTACTTGTGTGTTTAGGTTTGCAACAAAAAAAAAAGAAAAACAGGAAAACAGAAAATCCTACGTAATGCATTTTCTCTTGGTTAAGTGAATTCCAGTCATTCATTATTCTCCTATTCCCGGGTTCATACATGGTTTGTACACGGATATCATTGCACATTTAGGAATATCGGAAAATTTTAGCTTAATTCATTAAAGTATTTATGCTGGTTGAGTAGTCATAATGCTGTATTATTCATTAGCAATAATAATAGTGGTTGTAATAATGGTTCTTAGTTAGTCGGAGAGAAAGACGAATGAAGCAGCGTTTAACTCCTGTTGTAAAAGGTTAAGTAAGTAAGCTCATGACTGTTGTCTGCGCTTCAATTAGCCCATAAATGAGGAGCCTATTCAATAAACAGTGACGGAACTAAAACGTTGGGTCCCTATGCCAAACGCGAGTCATGAGTTGGACCCTATCCCCCTTTCTGGTAGTTATATAATAAAACTGGTTGCGGAAATTTACCTTGATCTGGCGTCAATGCTTCTATTCTTGCAGACTGACACTTATAGACTCACGCAAACAAAAGAGAATTCAGAGCCTCTGATGTCGTAGTAAAAATTGAGAATTCTTGGGATGGACCATGTAGATATGGAAGAGATGCGAGGAGAGGGGATTACCTTCCTTACTTTTCTTCCGTGTCTTCCCTCAACAAGTTAATACGCTCTACAAAAATAGGTATATTAACCTTCTAGCGCATGAATTGCGTTTTTCCGTTTTTTTTTAAGTACACTTGGTGGTTTGTCCAGTCGCGGGATTCCATCCGGGATTCAGCTGGTTTGCATTGCGGCACGCTATCCACTGGGCTGTGGGAGGACGCTTTGCTTGGGTCCCCTAGGGGTCCCATACAAAGCTCGCGCAGACGTTTGGACTCTGTTTTTTCGCTGGCCAAGCAGACGTCGCCAATTTGCAAGAATGCGCGTTAAAGGGTTAAGAGACGCCCAAACGCTAAAAACATTTAATACAATTAAAATAACATTATCTTTTGCAGCTCAACAAATGAAACTGCTACACTGCTTCGTCAGATGTAAAACAAAAACAAAACATTTAAGTCACATTACAATGAAGTATTGGCATCATTACAATACACGAATTTTAACTTCACGTGGCAACAGTAAACTTCACTTTCGTTGTAACAAGCCACCTTATTGAGCACATAGCGGACTGCCTTTTCCATCGATGTCACATGGTGGCTTGTTAGAACGAAATTGAAATTTAGTGTTGCTGCGTGAAGTTGAGTATTGTTCTACCGTTGTTTGAAGAATAGTTCAACAATGAAAGTGCGACGCGAATTTAGGATTCTTTATGCTTCCCACTTTATTATGCAACTTATCGCCTAATTACGTACTAGAGGTTGGCACTTCATAGTATGCACAAGCGATTGGCGTTTCCAGCGGTATTTGCGACAATAAGTAGTCATCATCTTCTTAACGGAATAACTAAAAAATCCGCAAATGCATCATGCACTCTTGTGAGGTTTGTGTCAGAAGAAAGTCTGGCCTACATGGAAGGACTGTAAGATTACGGACGTATTTTTGCAGCAGCGGTCACTTCGAAAACGACTTATTTGCAGGTCATTGTTGGAAAAGTATGGTAAAGTCTGACACCTAATACTCGTTTTAGGACCTGCACTCGCAATAAGACTTCGGTTTTTCTTCCCTATATCTTAACCGGAATAAGCCGACATTCGTCTTTTTTCCCACTTACATAAACCTACATACACTATTGTGACTCACATGTCTGTCACTGGAATTCGGTAGTGTCGTTTTAAAAGGAATGTGATCAGAAGTATAGAATACACTTCAGTTTTATGCGATATTGTACCTCTCCCCACTGAGGCCTACCAATGAGTTTTTTTCCTAACATCTCTTTTTTTCAGGTTACGTTTCTGATCCGAACCGGCCAAAATCCTTCACATGCCATGTGTGCAAGAAATATTTTGTGTCTCAGCATTCCCTAAACAACCACATGTATATCCATGAACAACGTTACAAGTGCCCTCTATGTCCAAGGTGTTGCACTTCTCCAAAACAACTACAGGTGCACATGGAGTTACACAAGCAAGGAGGGGGACGAAGCAGCCATCCATAACACGTGTGCAAAAAGGTTTTCGTATCTTTCAGTCAACTGGACAATCATCTGAAAGTGTATCATGCGAACAGTATTCTGTCTGAGGATCAAAGTGGATTTGTGTAACTTTGCTAATCAATTTGTATTTTGCTCTCCATTGCTGACGTTGTTGGCTAAATAATAAAACAAATGCTAAAATTCCAGTTTTATTGTAAAAAATGCAGTTATTGATTATAGGAGATTTGTTTAAACTTTACTATATGTTAATAAAGCATTAATTTTCGGAAATAACTTATTGGTTTTCTTAACTAAGAACTATAAATGTAAATACAGACGACATAAAATATGTTACACATCTACTATGGGGAGAGGGGGTTATTATCCAAAAATTTTCAAAAATTATCAAAAAATTATCAAAAAATTGCCAAATTATAAATTGTCTAAATTTATTATAAAAAATTGGATAATAAAAGGGGGGAATAAAAGGTTCTATCCGAAATTGCTCGACATCCACATGCCTCTAATTTCTTTGCGTTACTGAAACGAAGGGTCCATGTCGTAGTTTGCACGACTATCGTTAATCAACGACTATCCAACGTGACTACCCGGCCACCACGTTTGCCACACCATATGAACACGCCAGAGCCAGAGGCAGTGGACAAAAGGGGGAAAAAACTCGGCTCTATCAATCATCAGGGAATCGCGCCAGGTTGGCTTTTCGCTACGTCCAGAATTTTCTTCCATCTCAGCACTAATTACAAAAACAATGGTCTGGATGTTTCAGGGCAATTGTCCTACCAAGCATGCCAAGTGTTAACAGGAAAAATGTGGTCCACGTGGTAAAGGGCCCTTGATTTTGTTTTGGGAAGGAGGGGTTGATCCTTTTTATTCTGAGGTGCAGGTGGCAAGAATTAAAACTACTTCCTGAAAGTATTTTCAGTATTAGAAATACAAAAATATCCTTTTTGAATGTGTTTTTAAATACTAAATACTAGCAAATTATTTAAAATACTATATATTGCAATACTTTTGTTTAAAAAAAAGTTTCCCGTCACGCGTTGTGTTAATTGTCAAGCCTAAAAAGTTTGAAATTGAGCTTTTATTTTCAAATAAGTCTTGAAAAGCCGTAATTTGAGTTGGTTTTGCAGTGAAATATTTGTAGTTTGAAAACTTTAAATTGAATTTTGGTCGCCTGAATCACTTCGTGTAAAGTTAGGTCTGTCTTTCGTAGCACAGTAGGAGACAATGTAATAGAGGTCATGTAATAAAAAATGAGTATAAATATACAGCTTATTGTTGACAAGCTTGATTTTACTCAACGCGTCAGGGAATAAAAACGATCCCTTCTAAAAATTCGTCTAAAGTTATTCTAAAATTATTTTTTGGTAATTCCTGAAAAGTCTGAAAAAGTCTTAAATTTAAGTCCAACATTTTTTTTACGGAACCCTGCGTTTCGTTACATAGTTTAGTTCTTACTTAGAAATACGGAGAAAACAATTGTCTCCCTCATGACTCACACGTACCGAATGTAGGACGATTAGGGGCCCGAAGTTGATCATTTGGTTTCAATGTCTTTATTTGTGTAATATGCTTTCCTTTTACCGACATTCCGTCACGAGTTTACCAGCATATGATGAACTGTTATAATATGTTGATACTATCGAAAACAGCGTCCTGACGTCTCAACATGGAAGAAGAATTTAGAACACAGCAAACCCGAATGCAGACAACGAACGTCCCATATTGCAGACATTATTAGAAGCAAGAGTGGACTCTGTGCGCACATGCGTTCCCGTGTGGTCTGTGGCACCCAAGTGCTACTGCAAGATTGTTCATCAGCTACAACAATACTACCAGGAGGGCTGAAAGGTTAACGAACGAACTGCCTCTGGAGTTCTTGATACCTGTTTTGTCTAGGCGGCAGCAACTACTGCATGCACACAACTCAAAGCTAGAGGGTAAAAAGATCCTTTACATAAAAAAGGGTATGCTGAATGGGTTAGCACTTGCCATAGCATTAAATGGTGATGGGTACTAAACACAACCTTTTCCCTTAACAAATGGTAGAGGTGGATCAGCTTGGACTAATGGACTACTTATTTATTGTTTTCGTATAAATAGTCTGATTTTTAAATAAATAAAGTATTGATATTTTTTTTTTAATAAATTCATATTTACTGTTAATGTCATACAATTTAATTTATTTAACAGAAGTTAACTTCTGAATGTAATTTAATCCTGTTTCAACGTGTGTTTGTATTACTCCCTTTTTGTGGTAATACGCGTTTTTGAGAAAAAGATGATTAAAAGATTACCAACATGATTAAAATTAAAAGATTGACTTTAAAGTGTGGATAGGATTACTGTCGTTGGTTGCCAGGTTAATCTTACGACTTTCTTATGCTAATAGATATTGTAACGGAAGATTCGTGAATTAGTAATATTTTTAAAGTACGACCAAACACATTGATATTTACCTCCCTTCTCATCTGATGCAACCTCACACCAAGTGTATCCGTAATGATTTTTTTTTAAAGGCAGTAGTAGCAATAGCAGTTTTTTCCATTTAAATTATTCATTGCTAATGAAATGAATACGTGTGAAAGGAAAGCATGAAAAAATGCAGCATTTGGTAAAAAACACAGACGCTGCTAATTATAATTGTATTAAATATTGACATGAATGAAAACAATCTTTTATTCCTGAAACCATTTTCTTTAACCATTACCTTCTATTCCTCCACTCCTTCTTCCTATGTTTCATTTGGTCTTTTTTATCGTTTCTGCTTTAATATTTCCAACTATTAATATAACTGCACTATCCACATGCTGTTTTTGACGGTGGTAAGATATGATTATAATTTTTATGAAGCTGTCAGATAAGTCAAACTGCCAATTACAGCAGAATATCTTCACCTATTTGTAATAATTTGTTTTTGAAAGACTGAAAAACTGATTATCATGATAAGATGTGTTGTTTTAACAATGAACCATTTGCATTAAACGTAAGACAATATTTCGTGACAAACTACACTGAACCAGTTGTTAGGATCAGTTTTGTTCAATAGCAATATTTCTGTGTGAGTGAATAGTTCAAATGTATTGGTCACTTCAGAATTATTCTCTATTGACATTGAATGACATAACACCAATTCTTAACCAGTATTATATTTGCATATTTTTCCAGCAAATCAAATTCCGTTGCGTCACATATCTGTCATGTCTTGCATTTAATTTCCTTTACTTCACACTTAAGCAGCCTAATTAAAAATAATTAGGTCTGAGGTTCATGAGCAGGTCACTGTTATTTGGGCATTTAATCAGTTCAGTTATTGCGCGCTAAAGAATGGAGAATTGTTAGTATGATTATCTTTGATGAGTGTGATTAAATCTTTATGGACAGTTAACAAAGACCTATAGTAATATTTGCTGCTGCATTAGCGCTCTCCATTGACAGCCCTAACGACTCAATTGTCCTCCCTAATTTAAAGCAGTAAAAAAAAGTTTAGTCTTGCATGCAGTTGAACAAAAGACTTCCAATGTTTGGGTATATTGGTTAATCTAGAAAATACGCACTGAACGTGTTGGTTTACTTCCTTTTATTTTTTCGTTAGAAAATAATACTGCGATTTGTTGACAACCAAAACTCAAAAGGTTTTTCAGTAGCCTATAATAGATATTGATTCCTCCTTCATTTTTAATCGAGTTTGGACAATGATAAAATATCTAAATAAAAGTTTAATATTCCGAAAGTTTGCCGCTTTAAATAATGGACGGAAAATTTTCGGAATTTTCCTACTTGTTCTTTGAAAGCCATCCATTTAAAATTCATTGAGTAAAACGCGGTGATAGCTAAGAATCGTTGAAGTAAAAACGATATGACGGATGAAACACGTGTCTTAAACAAACAAGTAATAAAAACTCAATGAGTATTTTAGCGCAATTTTCTCGGCGATTCCGCGTTCCGGGATTGTT